>CAODLS010233918.1:0-35840 GCA_948243855.1 Flueggea neowawraea
GTCCCATTGGAGGCTTGGCAGTGATGACTTGAAGCAACATTATTCCCAAAGAGTATATGTCTGATCTTGTAGTCAACATGCCTGTTTGTTGATACTCAGGATCTATGTAACAAAATGTACCTGCAGCCGAGGTCATGTAATTATGCGTGACGCTATCCGCAACAGAAGGCGGGACTAACCGGGCCGGCCAACGTCACTAATCTTGCTGACATAGTTACGGTCTAGTAGAATGTTAGCCGGCTTAAGGTCTCGGTGCACAAGGGGTTCTGGCTTTGCTTGGTGGAGGAATAGAAGTGCAGTCGCAATCTCAACTCATATTTTGAATCTTTTCCTCCATGAAAGTGCCGTTCTGAGAAGCCTGTCCTCTAAACTTCCGTTTTCCATGTATTCATATACCAAGCATCCGTATTCGGGGCATGCACCAAGAAGGAGAACCATGTTTGGATGTCTAATGCAGCTAAGAACCTCAACCTATACAATGAGTCATAAATAAATAAAAATATGTGTAACAGAAACATCTATTCAAAATTTCTACTTAAATTTATGAAAACCATACTTCATCCTTACCTCCTGTTGAAATTGCTTCTTCCCTTGAGCAGCATCAGGTCTCAAAACTTTTATAGCTACAGGCGTATGATCAAGTCTGCCTTTATATACAGGTCCGTATCCGCCTTCACCAATTTTATTTGCTTCTGTAAATCTATCGGTGGCTAATTCAATTTCTTCAATGCTATATTTTCTATAGCGCATGTCATTGTGTGCCAAAGCATCCAAAGCACGCTTCTTTTCTTCTGCCTCTCCCTTCGCTTTCATCTCTGCATATATTCTCTTTTGTGCTTCCATCTCTGCAATCTTTTGTGCTTTCTCTGCTGCTTCAATAGCAGCTTTGCACTTGGCCTTCTCCATCTCTGCAATGGCAAGAGCTGCCTCTTCAGCAAGTCTGGCTTCTTCAAATCTACGAGCCTCCTCTATTTTCCATTGATGAAGCTCATTAGCCTGGATCAAGAGCATTAGCATTAGAACAAATGATTTTATCATAACCTGATCACACCAATTAATGATATTTTCTTGTTAATTTTGAATTTTATATGTTGAAATTGCATTTAATAGTGATGAGAATATGTCCACATTTCATGCTATGTTGAGTTATGCATTATCACATATGTGTATTTATATTTAATTAATGGCTCATGTCTCAAGTTTATGCTAAGTTTCATGATCATGTTTATGCTATTTGTTAGGCATAGTAGACATGTTTTTCTAATTTTGTGTTAGAATTTCATGTATATAAATCCATCTTTGTTAATGAATATTATGCCACTTTTATATCCCCACATCATACACCTATAAAGTGGTATCAGAGCACTCTTGTTTTTTAGAGACCTAAGAATATAACTTATATCTACCATCATGAAGAAAAAGAGAAAAACAAAATATACAAAGCCTTTTTTTTCATGCAAAAATTAGTTCTCCTCTTTAATTAGAGTGAGACTATATCCATAACCGTGCAAATAACCATATCTATAACCATAACCATGGCTATAACCATAAATATAATGACTATGCCATGATAACAACAGAAGTCGGGAACGACGATCATGCCAACAACAGGCAGTCAGAAACGACGATCATGCCAACAACAGAAAGTTGGAAATGACGACCATAACAACAATACAAAGTCGGCAACGACGACGATGACAATAGTTCATCACCATCAAAGTAAAGAAGGAGTGTTGAATTGCCTTTGATAATGATGAGAATATGCCCACATTTCATGCCATGTTGAGTTATGCATTATCACATATGTGTATTCATATTTAATTAGTGGCTCATGTCTCAAGTTTATACTAAGTTTCATGATCATGTTTATGTTATTTGTTAAGCATAGTAGATATATTTTTCTAATTTTGTGTTAGAACTTTATGTATATAAATTCATCTTTGTTAATGAATATTATGTCATTTTTTATCCCCACATCATACACCGACATTATATACAAGTGCAACTTTGTTTCAAACACTGACATCCACCTTCTAACTACTTTGTAAAATTCATGTAGGATCATTTGGAAGAAAAAAAATTATTAGCAAAAGGATCATTTCAGCTTCTTGCTTTTGTGAGTGCATTTCTGTTAATACTCTAATCAAACATTTTCTTTGAATTGTTCAACACATTCATCCCATGATGCATGATTACCCCTTTGAATTTAATGAGGAGAAATAAATGAACAGAAGCAACTAAAACCTGATTCCACTGTAATTCACTTTAGGATATAGCATATGATACCATATAAAACTGCCTTCCTCTTGGCTGTTAATGCTTCTTTGCAAGCTGTGCTATACATGTCCATTGTCTTCTTAAGCTCAAGCTTAAGTCTTCTCATCTCGGCTTCCAAGTCTCGCTGCAGTACACCATTCAGTTATGAGATAAACACAGCACAAAGGTAGTTGATATTATCTAACTGAAAGTAGAAATAACTAGACAAACAAAATCTTGCCGCATAATTGGACCAAAAGAAAGAGCTTGCTGCATGAACAAGACCCATCTGTGCTTACCATAGATTGTGGGGCATTATCCCGAGGAGAGTTTGTTGAAGAAACATTGAAATCAAGATTTTGAGATGACATATAGACGGATCCAAGGGCAAGCGGCCCCAGAATGTCAGTATAATCAAAGGTAGATTCACGGGTGTTGGAGGGCCTCGGAGAATGCATCTGGACATCAATGCCATCTATCGAGCGATTGGATGGAGAGTTTCTGCCTCTCTCAGGATGAAGTGCTCTCATGTGATCAATACTGATCTTTCCCAAAGAAACTCGGCTTGAACCTCTAAAATCTCCTTTCCCCAACTGTCCTCTAATTTATGCAACATCATATAAGAGTAAGATTAAACATTCCATAACTGACAGATATTTGCAGCAAAAGAAAGAAAAATATAGCCTATATCTAGTATACTACCAGTTGGAAACCTCTGTTCAAATTCAGAAAGTCGACATGCATTTTATAAATTTTGCATAATATTGACATTTATTTTACGAGAAGATTTTAGATGTTTAGATTATACTTTTCCAACCTGAGAGTTTCCTCAGTTTCGATGTGATCACGAGGACTAAGAGGGGGGAACATTAGCTGAGTTGATAACCTTGGTGGAGCAGCAGTATTAGACACCTGCCTTGAGCAGTTCGTACAGATGCAATCTTTCCTTTAGAAATCACATAAACAGAACAAAAATCTGGTACAGATTTCATTATGGTAGTAGGAACATCATGGTTTCTGAACTTCCTGCAAACCAAATGTTGCATTAAATTGTTAAGATCTCAAAAAAAAAATCTAGCTTTCATCAGCAACTGATCAATTGCTCGATGCTGTGAAATGACAAAGAAACAATTTGACCTCGTAAGAGCATTCCTCGTTGATGCACTGACAACAATACTTCCAATTAGGTTCTTGTTGATGAAATCCAAAATTGTTCGGCTTATATCGATATCGTCAAGAGCAAACTCCTTTATATTAACCTGAATTAGGCATCAAGTTGTGAAACTTAGCAAACAATTCGCAATTTCCTCTGCTAATTTCAGTTAAAATTTTCTTCGCAGCCACTTTTAACAATTAAAAGATAAAAAGCAGCATTTACCAGATCACCATTCAACAAAATTCCATCAATTAATGAATAGAAACATTCTCAAAGTTTACAAATTAGGTACCCCACGGATTGGAGTGAAAAGCTGTTCCATCTCCTCAACATCGCTATGATCATTACCATTGGCAACCTCTGCAAGAATCTCAACACAAACAACAAATAAGACCAACAACAAGGCCAAACCCATGTTTCCTAGCCATCATCAGAGTCTAATAACATCACGCCAACAATGTTCCAGCAAACAATTATCTGCTTGTTTGGCAATCTTGTATATATGATCTTTTTTTATCTACTTTTATTAAAACTGGAGTCATCTATCCCTACTTTTTACTATTCAATCATTATCACTCATTATAAAACTTACAAAACCTACAAAACATATTACTCTCCCAATAACAACAATTAACGATTGAAAATATACGAAACAAATTTGAAAAAAAAAAAGAGAAATGAGAGAGGTACCTACGATATTGATGGTTCTTGTGCTTGACGTGAAGAACAACAAGAAGCGGGTTGTTGTTCATAAGATGGTCGGTGGCCCACCGCACGGCGTGCTGGCTGTTTTTGTCCTTGTCCACCGCCACGGCAGTGGCATTGGTGATTGAAAGAGCTAACGATTCTTCTGTGGGAACCATGTGTGGAGCCATGCAAGATATATGTATAATTAATCAATATAAGTCAATCAATATTTGCATCCAAACTTTGATTTTTAATGACTATATTGAAAAGGGTGATGATGGTTTCTGAGTTTTTGCGTGGACGAAGAAACTGGTGGCAACACCGCCGCCATCACCACCCTGAATTGCCAGAACCAGTGGTTTGAGCAAGAAAATTAATAACAGAGGTGATGGAAACAAAAAGAAAGATGTAATAATGAAGACAAGAAAGAAGCTGAAGATTAGCTTCTTCTTCTTCTTCTTCTTCTTCTTCTTCTCTCTTCCTGCCAAGGTGGAAATGCAGTTCCATGTAAACCCACAAAAACCTAAAACAAGATTTGTAACCAACTTAACTTGTCTGTGTCTCCTCTATCCTCCATTTATTTCTTTTAGGTTGTTTGACCTGGCCTCTCTGTCATGGTCAAACATTTTTCAAGCTCATCATTTTTGTTTTCTATACTAATTCATCATTCTTCATGTCTCTTTCTTTCATTCTTTATAATTAGTAAATAGTTTTTCTTATATAATTTGTTCAAATTTTCACATCTAAAATTTATATTCATCACAGCTAGTATTTTGATAATCTGATTTATTAATACTAATTGTCGAAGGCATAATTGAATTCTGTACAAAAATAATTTGTAGGGACTTTTACAAAAAACGATATAAAATGAGCATCATTACACAAGTATCCCTCACACAAAACTTCTTTAAAAATACCTCATTCAAAGTGCATTTATTGGAGGCTTGTTCGGCAAGATAAGCATGTAGCACTTTGCATATTTTTCTTACTGTACACGGTATTGAGTAAATTGAGTAGATTTCACTATTTGCATACGTAGATTCAAAGTTTAGCGTTTGTTTTGCATGTAGATTGATAACCCATCACTAATAAGACAAAATAAATTTTGCGCTTATTTCCAAATAAATCCCTATCTTGCATGGGTTATGTCAATTCTATTTACTAAAACACAACACTTCTACAATTTTATCAACTCAATTTACATAAAATAAACGTATCATATTGGGTACAAATACATTTTTTTTTCTGAGGCATCAAAATCAAAACAAAATATCAAGCATGTTTGTATACGATAAATTGGGTAGATCACACTATAGCGTTTTTGTGTTTTGTACATAATCAGATTTTTGTTTGGTGGAGGCAGAAAATGTCTAGCGTAGGGGCGGAGTGTTTGGGTGGGAGAAGGATGAAGTTGCAGATAGGTCGAAGAGGAGGGGGAAACGGAGTTGCATGTGGGGGTGGGGGAGGGGGTGCATAGGATACCACGCCGTCAACGGGGCGGCCGCCCACACCCGTCTCCACCTACTTTCGCCGTTTTCCTCTTGCATATCGATTGGTAAATTGAGAAAAAGACAAAAAATTTCTCCAGTTACTTTTTTTTTTCCAGTTTTGCTCTTCACTACTAATCGTGCAAATTTCCAATCAGCACATACTGATATCATCCACTTGATGAAATATGTTTTATATCATTTGGGTAAATTTCTTTGAAACATTAGCAATTACATTTAAACATTAGCAATTATATCACTTAATGACAATTTTTTATGATATATCTATCAATTAAGTGGCCTAAAGTATGAATTTATCATTTCCAATTTACATTAAACAAACACATTTACAGGACAAAATGAAAACATGATAATTTTTTTTGCATGAATTGTTATTAGAGATTCAAACAATAATATGACCAATTACAAATCTCTACATATAAAAGGCAATACCAATTATTTCTTCAAAAAAAAAGGTAATAAAAATTATGAAAAAAGACGAATTAAAAAAGTAACATAATTCAACATTTCTAATTTTTTTTTAAAAAAAAGTCAACTTCCATGGGTAAAATGGAGAATACGACTAAATTTTCAATTTACCTCAATTTATTAAATCTATTACAATCTGTCAAATACAATCTACTTCTATAATCTACAAAAATTTCCGCTATTAACATGCTTATTTGGTAATTACTTCTTAGCATATAGCATATTTTAGTTTTTGCGAGATATATCATTATTATCCTGATTTACTATTATCTGTAATTACATAATTTTTTTTAAAATAAAATTGTTATGTCACCTAATTTATATAAGAAAAAATATTTGCATCATTTTCTATTTTTATTATTTCAATAAACACAATAAATTATATGCTATATACTAAATGCAAAAAAGAAATACACAAAATATTTTTTGTGGCAAAGGAACCTTAGATTTCAAACAGTTTACATGTATACCCAATATAAAAAATGTGTCACTTTCAAAGTCGTATTATTACGTATTTGAGACGTGTTTAAAACATATACAAAATAATGTTTTTTGGAAAACAAGATGGCAGTTATTATTTTTGAAAATCAATTGACGTAAAGCAATTTCATAAAAGTAAAAAATAAAGAGGAACATGCCTTGCAATTTTTCGTAGTTTTTGTAGCCTTTGGTTCAATTTTCACACTTGGTAGGTCGCTATCTTAACATTCATGTAGAGATGACAATTTATACCCCATTAATACTTAGTCAATACAGTTATTACCTATTTTGATTGGGTATGAGTGCATGTATGGGTAATATCCGCATTTAAATGTGTGGGTATGGTACATGTGTAAAAATTGAATCGGAACTGGTGAACCGGACTGAAACTGAACGGGTCAAAATCAGAATCGAACCAAAACCGAAACCGTGAACCACACAGTAAAAACCGTCGTTTCACGGTTTGGTTCTGGTTCAAGGGTGTTAAGAACCATGGAACCGACGGTTTAGAACCGGTTGGAATCGGCAGTTCGAACCACCGGTTCAATCCTTATAAACCAATAGTTTTAACCCAAATCAGTGGTTTAAAACTTTCCAAAACCAATATTTTTACCAAAATTAATAGTTCAACCTTCCAAAATCATATTTTAACCTCCTAAATAAGTGGTTTTGACCATTTTAGGCCATCGTTTTTAACCAAAATCAGCGATTTAACCTTCCTATTCTCGGTTTTAACATTAGTTAAAAAGAGTAAACAAAAAAATTCAAACCAGAACCAAAATCGTCGGTCGAACCGTTATAAACCAGAACCGAAACCAAACCAGTGGTTTGCGAACCGACAACACGTCTAGGGTACGAGTAAGGTATGGATATAGGAACACCGTACCCGTACTCATACCCTTACCCGTTGGGTAATATCCGTATCCGTACCCATTACCTGTTACCCATACATACATACATATAGAGATAGAGAGAGAGATATAGAGAGAGAGAGACTATTTTGAAGGTAAATGAATTCTCATGTTTAAATAAAATGATTTATAACTAGAATGAGACTATAAATATATTTAGCTAGATATTGTAATTTGTATGTAGTTAGAATGAGATGCCATTATTGAGAAGTTATCATTATAGTTTTATATTTGAAGAACTTATTATAACTAAAATATTTTGGTCAAAATTTTTGTATGTAAAACTCATTCATATAGTATTGGCATAAAAAAATTAAAAATTAATTACAAAAATATCTTATTAGTTATATACATCATATGATACTATTAACAATATCTTATTAGTCATTCATTCCAACATCTTTTGGTTTTAAAGTGGTTTTTAGCATAGAATTAATAGACGAAAATAACTTTTTAAGAATTTTTTTGCAACAAATTAGTTGTAGAATTTCTTTTACATATTTTGATATATTACTGTCACAAATATAATATCTAGTACATATGTTGGTCTAACGTTGTCTCCACAACAAGAGATTATAACTAAGAATTGTAATTTGGAGATCGCAATGAGAATGTTAGAAATTTTACTCATCTTAATCCTTGTATAGTATTTTAAACTATAATTTTTGTACAAATTCTCCACCAAGTGATAACTTATCACATTATTATTTCATTAATTACATTCAATTGCAAATTATAACCTTTATGTTATGTATATTTTTTTAATCTTTTATTTTAAATTAGTGATATATTATTTTTTAAGTTAATTAACTAAATTTAAATCATGAATAAATAGGTACCCTACGAGTAAACAAGTATCCTGGGGGTAAAGTATGGGTGATGATTTTTGTTATTCGTACGAATACATGTAGGATATAAATACATAATATAAACTACAAGTATAAATAATAGTATTGATATATCATACCCATACTCTGCCCATTGCATTCCTATTCATGGTACCCTGCTTATATACAACCAAAGCCATTCCCCGCCATGCTCTGCCACCTTTTTTGCAACACTTTTATAGCATCCTCAATCCAATACTCTATCTCTATAATAAATTTATCAAAAAATATAATATTTATAGTAAAAATAACTCCAATCAATAATGTTATTTCTAACTCTAAAAAATATTTTTTGCATACTCTTTCTACAACACATTTTTTATTGATATTATTTCACAAATTAAATACAAATTTAATTCTTTTTCACTTGTTCATTAAACAAAATATATGTTGCTATTTAATAAGATTATATATATTTATTAATTAAAAATCAAGTAAAATCTAATTAACAAATTTAACAATATGAAACACAAATAAAATTGTCTTCAAATTAGTTCAAAAATAACAAACACATATAATTACAAATTTACAATGTTCAATATTTATATTAATAAGTGGCTACATGCAAAATAAATAAGCAACAAAAATCCAAAAATCGAATAAGTAAACAATATTGATTAAGAAAATAAAAGAAAAAATAAAAAGTGGTATAGAACAAGATATAGTGCCATGACAAATGAGGCGTGACATTGTAGCTGGACTCAGTTTTGACGCAAGAAATAGTGTCTAGTTGGAGGAGCTTTCAAACGATAAATACACATTTTTAAACAAAATAGATCTCGGTTGCAGATGCTCTTAGAAACATTTTTTTTATCAGTTTCACTTCATCTATCTACAGTCGATTTAGGTAATTACATAATTTCATATTTGCATTTGATTTATTCTTTTGCTGAATTCTGATTCTTGAATTTGTAAACAACAATACGTAGTTCTATGCTCTATTTCTATGAACAACTCCTTTCTTTCTAATCAGGTTTGATATCAAAACCAACTAATAAAGTATAATCAATATAAAAAACCTAATCGAGTTGCGGGTCTTTGAGGAATCCTTTGGTTAGGGACTCAATTTCTGCGGCACTTCAGGCTATAAAATCAGGAATTGTAGGTATGTTTTTACTGTTAAGGTTATTCTCATAGGTCTAGATTGTCTTAGTTCTGAATTTTCTCATCCATCTTTTGTTTTTCTTGCTCTTTTCTACCGATTTAGTTTGTTGTTTATTTCTTAAAAATCTCAATGTTCGATAGTAAATTATAGTAATTATGTGTCTCTTATGAGCACAAATTATTTCAACAACAATTTATTATTAAACTTTTCAATGTTCTAAAATATTTGATCTTTTTTTATGTATGGTCACTGTAACTACAACAACTTCTAGAGTAGCAGCTACAATAATGCCTGGAGATAGAACAACACATTCACATTTGAAAATACCAATAGTTGTTACATAATTATCTTTATGTGATATTTCTACAGAATGTTATTGTTGCTCTAATTCGAGAAGCAAAATTAATCATATGGGATGAAACTTCTATGGCGAAAAGAGTTGCTATGGAAACAATGGATAAGAGTCTTAGAGACATACTTGAAAGTTCAAAGCCATTTAGAGGTAAAGTGATGGTTTTTGGAGGAGATTTTTGACAAGTTCTACCAGTTGTTCCACGTGCTTTTAGACAAGAAATTGTGAATGCAAGTTTGGTAAAATCATATCTATGGCTGAGGATAGAGAAACTAAATTTGATAAGAAATATGTGAGCCATAACTGATCAAAGATTTGGAGACTTTCTTTTACGTATAGGAGATGGCGAACATCCAACTATATCTAATAATTTAATACTCCTGCCAGAAGAAATGATCATAAAAAATGATGATATGAAAAAGGTAGAAGATGAATTGATCAACACAGTTTTTGGATGATTTCAACAACTACGAATGAGTATGTTGATCAATTGAATGCCAAATTGATAAACTTATTCCCTGGTGAAAGTAAGGGATTCAAAAGTTTTGACATAGCGCTTGATGACACATAAAATTACTACGAAGAAGAATTTATGAATAGTTTGTATCTGAATAGTCTTCCTCCCCACAAGTTAGAACTAAAGATTAATTGTCTTATTATACTACTTAGGAATTTGGATCATGCAAATGTTATGTGCAATGGAACACAAATGGTGTGCAAAGCCTTCTCCCACAATGTTATACATGCTAAAATTTCACTTATGCAACATGCTGGAAAACAAGTGCTTTTACCAGGAATACCACTTTGTCCTTCTAAAGATGAAGAATACCCTTTCAAATTACAGAGAAGACAATTTTCTATACGGTTATATTTTGGTATGACAATAAATAAAGTACAAGGATAAACAATCCCGAATATATGAGTGTACATACCTCAAAATATGTTCTCCCATAGACAATTATACGTGGCACTATCTACGGGTACTTTTATGTCAACTACAGCAGTTTTGGTTGACAAAAAAAACTTTCAACCTCTCAAAGGGAACATACACAAAAAATATTGTATTTAAAAAGGTGTTTTCATCAAAAAGTTAGTTCATTACAATGGTTTTTCTTATCAATCTCTATTTGTAACAAATGTCTTATTTCTAATTTCTATTATTTGATCTTTAATCTTTATTTAACAGTACAATATTTTTAATTTCAATCTTTGTTAACGGTAAAATGATTTCAATGAAATTGCAAGTCCTTATAAATGTATTTTTAGAGAAGGAACATAGTTTTCTATTTTAACAACACAATCAATATGTGTATTCATTTTTTGGATCTTATGTCTATTGATTTTGGTCGAACTATAGGTTACGTAAAAAGTAGCCGAACAATCATCAGAAGGAAATGACTTCCACTTACTACCAATTATCCTTTTGAGAACATTGGTGCAAGGCTGGAGATTTCACTGAAAGACCAACAATTTGGCTGGATTTGAGGCTACTACTTCTGTGGTTCTACGAGATTTGATTGCCGAAGAATTACCTACTTTTATTTCCAAGTTAAAAATATAACCCACAAAAATGATTGTAAAATGATTGCCTTGTTGATTTTTCGGACCAATAATGAGAAAAGTTGGGGTGCCTTTCAACATATACATTACCGATTATATAACTGATAAAACAAAGCAAAAAAACATCTTTATATGAAATAATCAATGACACAACTTATGAGATAAATCAATTGTTAAAAATAAATGCATCACAAAATAAAAAGAAAAAGACAACAAATTATGAACATGAGAACAACATGCCAATAAAATTATTTAAAAAATAAAAAAAAATAATCCAACAAATTACATTACTCTTTTTTTTGAAATTTCTCAATTTTGATATACTTATACGATACATTAATTTCTATTTGTTGTATTATTTTACTCTCATGGACAGTTTTTATCTTTACTAATCTCAATAAAATTATATTTTATTATGCCAATTTACTGATAAAAACCACACTGAAACCGAATAGGTCAAAACCAGAACCGAACCAGAACCGTAAACCGTAAAGTAAAAATCATCGGTTTAAGGTTTGGTTCTGGTTCAAGGGTGTTGAGGACCGTGGAACTGCCGGTTTCGAACCGGTTGGAACCGGCTGTTTAATCCTTATAAATCAATAGTTTTAACCCAAACCAATGGTTTAAAACCTTTCAAAACTAGTATTTTAAACAAAATCAGTGGTTCAACCTTCCAAAACCATATTTTAACCTCCTAAATCAGCTATTTTAACTCTTTTAAACTAACTTTTTTAACCAAAATCAGAGGTTTAACCTTCCGAACCTGGGTTTTAACATTAGTTGAAAAAATTAAAAAAAGATTCAAACCAAACCGAACTTGATCTAAAACCATCGGTCGAACCGTTATAAACCAGAACCGGAACTGAACCGCCTTGAACTGCCCCCTGGGAGGTTTGGTTTCGGTTCCATAGGTCCAAGAACCGGAACCGGCGGTTCGCGAACCGGCAGCACGTCTGCCACGCGTATCGAATTTACTAGTATTAATAAGTGGCTACATGGGAATAAAGCAACAAAAACCCAAAAATTGAATCAGTAAACAATATCTATTAAAAAAATTTTAAAAAAAAGTGATATATAACAAGATACAGTGCCATGCCAAGACTCAGTTTTGGCGCAAACAGTAGCGCCTGATTGGAGGATCTTTCAGATGTTAAATTCACCTTTTCATTCAAAAATAGAGCTCAGTTGGAGATGGTCTCAGAAACATTTTTTTTCTTATCAGTTTCACTTCATCTATCTACAGTCTATTTAGGTAATTACATAATTTCATATTTGCATTTGAGTTATTCTTTTGCTGAATTCTGATTCTTGAATTTGTAAACAATAATACGTAGTTCTGTGCTCTATTTCTATTAACAACTTCTTTCTTTCTAATCAGGTTTGATATCAAAACCAACTAGTAAAGTATAATCGACGTACAAAGCCTAATAGAGTTGTGGGTCTTTGAGGAATCCTTTGCTTAGGGACTCAATTTCTACGGCACATTAGGCTATAAAATCAGGAATTACAGGTATTTTTTTACTGTTAAGGTTATTCTTATAGGTCTAGATTGTCTTAGTTCTGAATTATCTGGTATCGTTGTTGTGTTAGTTCACCAGTTTCGGGGGTTTTTATATTCTAATTGCTGAATTCTCATCGGCTTTTTCGAAATCATCGATATAATTATACTAATTGCAACTGTTTTTCTCAATTCTCATTGTATTTTCTTTTTCCATTTTAGGGTCATTCATAACCTAAACAAAGGACAATATAGTTCGACTAACTGAAGTCCATAGTTGAATTCTTTACCCATTAGTCTTCTAACAAGTCTTTTGTTAGCTTTGAGAGAACACATGTGATTTGCCTTCTCTTGCCTTAAAAAACCTTTGACAATTTGATTAATGGGTGATTAATTTTATATGTGCCTTTTTTGGCATTGTTTTGTTGCTTCTAGTACTGAATGTCCCATTTCTTTAAGGCTTAACAATAATAAATAACACAATATTTATTTGTTTTTGCACTTATGATTTGACCATGCAAAAATAACAACCAATTGTACCATTTTTGTAATATTTTGTATTCATGTCACGAGTTAGTATTCTCATTAAAAAAAGACAATTGATGATATGACATTGACGGTGTGATGACTTGGCCGTCAATTTTCAAGTGATAGTCATCGTCTCGTCAATATCATGTCATCAGTTATCGTTTCTTTCTTAACAGAAATATTAACTCATGCCATGAATACAAAAATCACAAAAATAGTATTATTGAGTGTTATTTTAAAAAAATTGAACTATATGCAAAAATGAGTAAAAGTCGTACTATTTAATGTTATTAAGCGTTTCTTTCAACACCAGCCCTCTTTCTCAAATTCACATACATACCTGCAGCTTCCCTTGGTAAATTTCACCAGCCTTATTTTGTCAATAAATCATTTCCACCAAAAGTGCTTCGTGGATTTAAGGTATAAATTCAAATTATAATACTTTCCTTTTTTGCAACCTTTTTTCATCCTATTTTGTTTACTAAGTTAATCATGACATAATTACTTGAAAATTTATTCACACGCCAAGTGATTTGCGAAGTCCCTAACGTGTTCACTTTCTTGCCATTGTTGTTCTTTTTTTCCTTTTTATGTAGTCACTTCTGTTAATCTCATGGATAAAAGCTGGATTCGATTGTCCTAAATACCAAGAAATTAAGGATGGACTTTCCCAATTATTGAAATTTGCTAAGAACATGGGAAACTTGTGAATGAGAAAATTAGATGTTCTTGTCAAAAATGTGGAAACAAAAAACTCTTGTCTCCTAAAACAGTCCGTAAAGATCTCATCATTTTACATGGCTTTAATTTTATCTGGATACACAAATTGGATATTCCATGGGGAAAGAGTTTGTTATAGTGCCATGAGCACCAATTCTCAAGTTGCAATTGAAATAACACTTCTTCGTCAATAAGTAGAGGAACTGAATCAATCAAATGCTCTATCTACAAACAAACTGGCTCACTACGAAGAGCTTCAAAGAAAATGCAAATAGAGTATGAAAAGATCATGACACAATTTTGTTAGAGGAATGGAAGAATCACAAACTTATATGTCAAATGTTTACATGATGGTGAGTGTACTTTAAAATAAAAATGGTTATATAATTTTGTTTTATAGTTAATTAATTCACTTTTGATGTCATATATTAAATGATTATAGGGACTCAATCGGAGCAAACTAATGGCAAATATAGGCATTGAAACGCAAGATCAAAGGAGAGTGATATCCATAGAAACAACATTAGACTTTGCATTCTAGTCTTTATATTATTTAGCAGTTGTGAATTCAACCGTATTTTTTAATTCTTCGACAAGTTTTTGGCTTAATATTTTTTATTTATAGCTATATTGTTAAAGACTATTCTAATACCTATTTTGTTAGGTGTGACAATATATGAATTTTTTTATAAGTACAATATATAAAATCTTAACTTCTTGTTATATTATTGCTGATTTTTAATCCTACCAATGATGTATATAATTAAAGTGATTGGTTACCTATTATGAAATCAAAATAAATATTTTTTGATAACTAAATCAAAATAAATATTAATAAATAAATTATCAAAATTCATATACCAGCACTAAAATAGCTACATATTTGTAAATATTACAATTTATAAATCATATTTGATATTAGTAGCATTTTTTTAATAGATACGCTATTATTTTTATAGTACTTTTCTAATAAGCACTATTAATATACAGTGGAAATTCTAAAAAATAATGACAGCCAAGGTGTCTCATGTTTGTCCTTAATTAATAGGTCAATTAGCGTGTTTTTAAAATGTTATAAACACATCTTTGAAGTGAAAAACGAAATTGCACTGAAGATTTTTTATTAGTGGTTTGTCAATGATGTGTTAATAAAATGCTGAAATGTCACTTAATTCATTTTAAATAAAATTTTAAAAACAAAAATATCCCATTCTCTTTTATGAGACATGAAAAACCCTAATTTTTTTGTACTTTTCTCTTCTTGTTGAAATTTCAAAGCAAAAGTTCATGTTGATATTTCTGAGAAACAAGAGTTCATGATTTCCATTTCAGTTCCTTAATTGAAATCTTACAATTGAAAATAAAAACTTTTGGGTTTCCAAGAATATAAAGTAAAGTTCACAGCAGTGGTAGATGAAATCAAAATCGACAAATCAATCAATTTTTCATTTTCTGAACCCATTGTTTTTCATGCTTCAAAATCATCTTCTTCGGCTTCTTTTCTTTTCTTTAATCTCTCCCAGAAGCAAAGACTCAGATTCATATCCTCCTACTTATATACAAACATAAAAATCTCACTATCAGATTGCTGCTTAACTTGCATGATTTAACTGATTCCAGATTTCTCTATTCCTGAAACCAAAAAACACTGAGAAGACAAACCAAAATTATTATAAGCAATCAAACGACACTATCGGTACTTCCTATTCATTAACAAAAACAAATCAATACCCATTAAACAAAATCCAAAATCAAAGAAAAACCACAACGCCAAATATCAAATGAAATCAAGGAACCACAATAACACATGCAGATAGATGGATGCATAGATACAACCCATACATATAAAAGAGCTATTTTCATTGAATAGCATAAGAAACAGAGAAACCCATTAAAGAGTATGTAAAAATTAAAAGATGACTGTGAATCGAAATGTGAAACTGTTTCACACAGAAATGTGAAACTGTGAATCGAAAATCATCAAAATCATGTTTGCTAGAAGCTCTTTTCTTTTCTTTAATCTCTCCCTGAAAATACACATAACCAACCGAAAAAATGACTCCTTTGGCCGTTCCACTTCGTCAGCCTTCGTTTCAGTCACAGTAGCTCCAACTGCTTAGGTCTTTGCCCAATCAGGCGATATTTCATATCTTTTTTGTTTAATTGCCTTTTCAATACCCTAGTTCGACATGTATGTATGTGCAGTAGTGAAATTAAATTAGGGTTGTTAAGGTTTAGAGATGAATGGGTATGGTCATAATCAAAGCCGATCGACGAGGCGGAGGAGAATGACGAATGGGTCTGCTTATTCTGTCTCAGCTCCAGCTTCATCCATGAAAAGAAGCACAAAAACCCAAATCTGAAAATAATACGAAGAAATTCAAAAGCAAGCCAATCAAAGCCCACCATATGAAGGGTCAAGAAAGCAAAAGAAAGTTAAGGGAAAAAACACACAAATTAATTGTCTTCTTCTCTATATTTGTCTTCTACACAAGTTAATGGCAAAGTCCACTCATTTCAGACGAACGTGTGCCAGCTTAACTGAGCGTCCAGCGAGGCAAGGCGGTGCTGGAGAATACACCGGATCATGAGAGCATGTGAGTCGGTGTTGAAGGTGTAGAATGGGAAGAGATGTGTGGGTTTGGGTTTTAGAGAGAGAAGCAGAGAGAGGAGTTGGTTTCAAGAGAGAGAGAGAGAAAAAGTTTGGAATGGCTGTGTTTTTGAATTTAAAGGTGGATAATTTTGTAAAGTTTATTTATGTTAATTTCGTAATACGAATGAAAGATTAACTTGCTTTCGCAAAAAAATACGAAGACTGACCTACAAATTAGAACAAACATGAGGAACTCAAAAATTAATTTCCTATAAATAATTGGTTTAAGTTATTAACTTGGATATGAAGTTTAATGAACAGTGAACAATGGTGATGCATATCAAAATGTGTGTCAGTCTCCCAAGCAAACTACGATTGGTGTTACCAATGAGAGTATTTGACTAGTTCGCAGTCTAGATGTCGCACATCAATCGATGCAAGATTTAGAAGGGAAAAAGAAGAACGAATCCCTCTCCTTTTTGGTGAAGAAGGCATCGGCCCCTCTCTCTTTGTAGAGAGAATTTTCTTTTTTGTAATGTTGGTGAAAGTATCTTTAGATAGATTAACCCATTTAGATAGTTCTTTATATATTAGTGATGTATGAGTATTCTGTAACATACAGTAAGCCTATTCATCCACTACTCAATTGGACTTGTCAATTGGATTCAAACAACAATCTCAATTTACACATTGATTAATTAGATTCAGTTTATTCGTCATAACCAAATCGATTCTTTCAATTTTAAATTTTGTTTAATAATATTACCACTAATTTTTGTTATAAATGTCGGGGACTGTTGCCCCTGGGGCTCCAAAAAAGGTTAAGTGGACTTTTTTTTATGCTCTTTTCCTGAAAAGCTAAAATGAATTTTGAGGGGGGACATGCATGTATATTTGTGTTGGACTAGTCATAATTCAAATTTGTCGTCTTCAAATTGAGCCATACCTGTTTTTGTAGATAGACTTTAGAATTCAGTGTAGCAAAAACTTGAAACTAACTACCAATCTGTTAGACGGATCTGGAATTCATCAATACGGTTTTCACACAACATTCCCAATCCAACCAAATTGTGTAATATTCGTCCATTAGATTTGCATTCAGATTTATCAAATTATTTTATTATAATTAGATTATTCAATGTTCAAATGCGATTTAATGGTAAAGAAGTTGCATACAAAGTTTTAATTTTTTGATGTTTCTTTTAGCTGAGAAGTTTTGCAGCTAAGTTTTCCTCAATAGTAATTTTCATATATCAACATCAACAGTTTTAATATATAATCCAAACATCTGATATCAAACATAAACTATTTCAACAACTCCACTCACAGCAGCAACAAGACTAACAACAACAGTTAGACCATCTCTAATATATAATTTTATTTTTACAGAATTTTTTTTTAAAGATACAACATCTACAGTAAAATTACCACCAACCACCAACTCTATTTCTAACTCTAAAAAAAATATTATTTCAATATTCCTTCTAACTTACATTTTTTATCATTATTTTTTCACAGACTAAACACAAAATTAATTTTTTTTTTAATTATTTATTAAACAAAATAAATTTTGTTATTTAATTATGGATTGACATTTTATTTTATATATATTATTATTTTAATAAAAAAATAAGTAGTGTCATATTAATCTATGTTTTAGTCTAATATGTTTTTATGTTGTAGTGTATGCCCTTGTACTAATTTCTGTGCATTTATTTTTTAATATATTTTGTTTATATCAATTAATATTATATTTAAATTATAAATTTTACAGTAATGTATTTATACATTAAAAAGTGGATACTATAAAAAATATATGAAATACAAATGCCAATTATACATTAAAAAGTGGATACTATAAAAAAATATATGAAATACAAATGCCAAAACATTATAAATAAACGCATGATTGATTAAAAAAACCAAAAAAGGAGAATAGAGTTGTTCCTGTGCCACTCTAAAATTGGAGTGGTACTGTAGCAAACTCCATATTTGTAGCAACAAATAGAGCTTGGTTGGAGATGATTTTGCTCTATATTGGTTGGAGTTGCTCTTACAAATTTTAATATTTAAACCAAACGGGACTTGAGTCATTTTACTATCATTCTCGATAGTTATGTCGCAAAAAAGCATTAGGTAACCAGATATTAATTTTGAATTTTGCACATTTTTTTAAATTTTTAAAAAAAGTTTTAAAGTTTCAAAAAATTTATTTTAACATTTTTTACCCTATAAGAGCATCACCAATAACCTATTCACTTTCGCAGTTAACTCCCTAAAATAATATATTTTTCATTTTTGCTACACACTTCTTAATAACATAAACATGTGGTGTACTCTTTCGTATATGAGGTGTTTTCATCTTCTTTTTTTTTTTAAAAAAAAAAATAGCCGACCCATTCACCTGCCAACAAGCTAGGATGGCCCCATAAATGAATGACATTACGGCATTACCTATAGTCCAACTCAACTAAGTTAAACCAGACTATAGGCAATGGGAGAATTGTATTGAATAAAAATCTGGAATTATGCCATGAGGTGCTCACATAAGATGACAATAGTTTGAAGTTAGAATTTATTTCTTATAGAATTTGTTTGTTTTTAACTCAGTTTTTGTTTGGTTTATATTTGATTTTCCGATCTAATTTCTTTGTTAGTTAAAGTTGTTGATTAATTTATTTTTTTTATTGATTTCATTTTGGTTTTTATTTGGTTTCTAGTTTATAAATATATGGTATATGCATAAAAACTAGAATAAAGACCAAACAAAAAAAATGGTTTTTATTTGGTTTCTAGTTTATAAATATATGTTATATGTAAAAAAACCAAAATAGAATTGAATAAAAATCAATTCGAAACCTAAAATATTTTCACTGGAGAGAGAGTTCATATTTTTATGAATTTAAACGAAAATGAAACGAACAAAAAGAAACTGGAAACCTTAAATATTTTTCATTGGAAATTAAATGACAACCAAACAAAACGAAAAGTAGGCACGCCTATTTGTAAATTTTTAAGTAAATTCGATTTTTTAGGACGTAATTTGTAAAATAGTATTGGTTCCTTATGTTGTAATTTCTCTTCAATCTTCTGCCATAAATGAGTAAATGTCCAAAAAAAAAAGAAGGGGTTCAGATTTAATGTATAGACTCAATATCCACAGTCAATGGACTTCAAATCATTCCTATAATCTCCAACTACTGGCTCTTGTATTTTTCATAGTATTCCTGATACTCTCAGCAAAATTTTGCACTCTGATCGTAGGGGGTTTTGCCCTCATTGCATTAATAAAAATACTTGTTCCTTCATAGGTTCTTCAGGTTAGCCTAGTTAAATCGATTTATTAATGAGGTGGACGTTTTTCTTCCAAAAAAATACTTATATACCTTCTAAGAGCTGAGATACTTCAAATCTTCCTATAATCTTCATAAAACTTCAAATCTTCCCTTTATACAATCAGAATGTATAGTTAATGTTTAAATTGTCGAGCTTTTCATAAATCTTCCAATCACAAACTTGACATCTTCTCTTCACAAAAGCTAATGTATAGTTAAATTAGAAAACTTTATACGTTTGAAAGTTTTTAGATTGCGATTGGTTAAGATAACTCTTTTTTTTTTTATAGTTGGTTTAAGATAACATTTTAATTTCTTTTTATTATTTGAAGAGTGAATTATATTAAACTCTTGCAGGAAGTCAAGTAGACCAAATTGGACTTATATATTTTGCTTTCATAAACAATATTTTTTTCTCTAGCTGCCAATGAAAATCTTGTTAAATGCACATCAGTTGAAAAAAAACTGGTCAATATTATCCACGACTTGGGGCGTCAACGACCATGGGAGCAAGTGGGGATTGACAAACAAAACCATTGAATAGTAGCATTAAAACAAGTGCGTTAAAGACAACAGCAGTTTTGTTGACACCAAATTGGACAACTACCCTTATACATTTAATAAGTTATAACCAATACGGTAAATCTATTTGGCTAGAAAAGTAATGGTTAGAATAGGCTAGAAACACTTCTAAGTGTAATAATTAATATTAAATGACAATAAATGATGTTTGTAATAAATTTAAAAGACCATTTTATCCTTCAAAGAAAAAAAATAAAATTTTCAGAATTCAAATTTCAAAATTTCAATCTATCTTGATAATATCAAATATATTTTAAATTGATTACTTTATGTACGTTTCCAAGAATTAATTAAAATGGGAAGCTTATTAAAGAAGCTATTGACTGAAATAGAACAAAAGCATCCTGAATAAGTTGATTTTTCTTCGTATGAACTCCTTGGCATCATATAAAGTCCTTCTCTTCGTATAAAATCCGTTTCTTATCCATCTGTCAAGGCAACCTTGTTTACTTCTGAAGATAAATAACAATGGAGAACAAAAGCAAGAGACAAGCGAAGAAATTCTATGTTGTGTTCAAGGGAGTGAAACCTGGGATTTATCTAACTTGGGAAGATTGCACTGTTAATGTTCTCGGTTTTCCTAAAAGCATGTATAAGATTTACAAAAATGAGGAAGAGGCAATTGAACAATACTTTGCTTACTTCAATGGAAAGAAGAGCAATGATTCAGAGTCATATGACTACGTTGAATCATCTTTCAGTTCTGTGGTTGATGAATCCAAGAATGAAAAAAATAAGTTATATGTTGTGTTCAGAGGAAATCGTCCTGGAGTGTATTCTAACTGGGCAGGGTGAACATCACAAGTGCTTGGCTATGGAGGAAGCATGTTTAGGTCATTCAGAAGTGAGGAAGAAGCAAGGTCTAAGTTCTCTGCTTTCAATGATAAAATGATGATTGATCGTGGAAGTTCCAATTTTAGCTCAGGGGCCACTAAAGCATATGATTTGAGCCCTGGTGATAATCAACAAAATAGGTTGATTTTAGGATGCAATGTCAGATTGTTTGTGGGATTTGTGTTTTGGATTGTTTTATTGAAACTATTGCAGGTTTTTTCTAAATAATCTTGTTTGTATCCTTCATTATTGTAGGATATGGTTTTTTATTATGCTGCAGATGAAGTTGAATAAAAACTTGAAGAATCTATATAAAATTGTTTGATGTCATTTTGATGTTGCAGATGAAGTATTAGCTTTCTATGCCAAAATGGAAGAAGAAGGTTATGAGTATTTAAAGTATAGAAAAAAAATGAAGGGAAATAAAATAACATAACAAAAATAGCAGAAAACATCAGATTATTTGACATCGCATGGCATGGTTATGGCTCCAACAAAATAGAAAGTCTAGCACTAGAAGAACACACTTCAAATTTCAGAACTACTGTCATGAAGCTCAATAATTGGAGGAGGATTACACGATTTCTCTTCGTTGATGTCCTTAATTACTTCAAGGAAGAGTTCATACAAGTTAACCAAAGGTAACTCCTCCAGAAGATTATCCCTAACAACATTTTCAAGGGTTTTTTTTCAGCATCCTCTTCATGTGCTCTTTAAGCTCACTTTTCAGCTCGTCATGTTGTTCTCTCAGCTTGACATACATCACCTTCAAGCTAGCAGGTGATGGAGGGACAGTCCAGTAAGGGTTGGTTATCCTTTTTGAAGATGTATGTTCCATTGAAAAAGAATTTTAATAGCAATATGTCTGGTTTGTAGCAATATTATCTATTTATACGAAAAAAATGGAGACTTTTGAGTTCCAAATGCAACTTTCCATATACACAATCTGAAGATTTTTTACGTTTGGTTTCCCTTGCATTGGTTTAGTTCAGTTAACAAATGCAACGAATTAAATTTTGGTTGACAGATGCAATGAATTCAAATTGGCTTTTAAAATCACATTGGTATTACATGGATGATAACAACACTTTGAAATCAATTAAAGAAGTCTGCACAAATGACCAATTTTGGTGGAAATTCGAAACATATATGATTGGTGGATGTTGAAGCATATCGACGAAATCATTGATGAACCACCGACAGCATCAGCGTGACACGACAATAAACAAGCTCAATAAACAGTGATGGGCGACAGCTCTCTACGCCGGATGACAGCTTCTGTTGTACAGTGCTGACATGATCCCTTTTATGTGCTTAGAGCTTTCACATCTACAGTAAATTCTAGTATTGCTATCTATTGGATCAAATAGTTAAAATAATAAAAAAAATTACTTGAGCCACCATTCAAATAGATTTGCTTAGGAAATATGCCAAACATCATGTCTACAACTTTCTTAAACAATGAAAATCACCACAACCTGAATTTTTCAGCTAAGCATACATATAATTAACCACAAGCAATAAAATTAAGGTAATGTCGATACAAACTCATAAGCTCTACGACCTCCTCGAGTCTACTGTTGGTACAAACTCAAGTTGCTTGGCTACCTTGTGTGGCTGGTACAAACTCATTTAAATCTAATGCTAGTGGTCTTGCACCCTAATCATCCTGCCTTCCGAGACTTGCTCGACCTCTACAACCTCATCGACCTTCCCGACTTCTGCGACCTCCTCGTTGTCCACGGTTGGAACTACTTCCACACCATGAATTCAAAGTATTGACTTGAATCCTCGGCCACAGCCTATGACAATATTCGGATCCAACACGTGAAATCCTCTTACATCCGACATGTCTCCTTCAACATAATCTCTACTAATTGTGTTACATTGTATAGTTGTCTCATTATAATTCCAATTAGCTAAGTCATATTTCAAATTTTCCAAGCATAGTTGAATGTGTTGCATCATTGCTATATTGTTGAAGGCCAAATCAGTGCATTCTTGAAAAATGGTTTCCATTTGCTTGAACTTCTTGTACTCATATGTCATGTGAGGATAACCTCCTGCAAAGAAAATTTTTGAATGGCGTCTGTAAACGTCCTTTCTCCACCTCCTTAATAAATATCTCTCATTGATCAATGATAACTCTTTCAATGACATAACCTTGGAAATATGGCAACAAGGTATACCCTTAAATTCAAACTTCTTACAATTACAACTTAGATAATCCCCATTTTCTCTGTACTCAACAACATAAAACAACTGCTTATCATACCGACCATTTACTCTACACTTCTCGATCACCTTGAGTTTTTCAACTCCAACTTCACTTTATTCAACCATTCCTTCTTCTGCAGTAGGGGAATTTATGTGACAGTACATCATTTTTTTGATTTCATTTTGAATTTGTTTAAATATGGCATTGGTGTAGGCCTATTGAAATTGTTTTTCCCAAGGAAAATATGACATGCATTTCAACAACTTCCGCTTACAATCATAATCTGCTAATAATTCCTTTTGAATCTTAACACTCATTGCCAATTCATATTGCTCAACAAACTGCTTCAACGTGCTCATTGAGTGAGCATACCCATCAAAAAATGTGTGCATTCCTTCACTTCTCTGTGTGGACACCATACCAGCCCAAAAATTATGGTGTAGATAAACTGGAACCCATCTCTCCCTATGTCTATAAAGGTCATTCAACCATTCATGCCTTTCCATTCCGTACTTCACTAAGAACTCAGCCCATTTTCGCTCAAAAATTGCAATTGTAGTGTTGTCATACACAAGGGACTTGAACTCAGTTATGGCCTCGTCAAACCTATCTACCCCTCTAAACGTTTGAGGAATCTTACATAAAATATGCCAAATGCAATACCTATGGATAGTGTTTGGCATAACCCTAGCAAGAGCAGCCTTTATGCTTTCACATTGACCAGTGAGAATGCCATTAGGATGGACGTTTCCCATTGCTTCTAACCAATTACTAAATAACCATTTGAATGACCTTATATCCTCGTGTGCAATGAGTGCACAACCTAACAGGATGGATTGCCCATGGTGATTGATACTTACCATTGTCGCAAATGGAATTCTGTACCTGTTGACAAGGTAGGTTGTGTCGAAACTCACGACGTCGTGGAATTCTTCGTATGCAGCTCTAGACCGAGGGTGAATCCATAAGACATTGAATAATCTCCCATCATCGTCGAGGTCCATTAAATGAAAAAAGTCTCTATCTTTTTGTTGCATCCTAAGAAACAATTTTCGAATCGCCTCTGCGTCGCCATCACCCAATCTCAGCTTTCTCCTGCTATCAATGAAGTTTCTACAGTCCTTAGGCAAACAACCTAGGTTCTCTGGCCCACCAGTTTGAACTTCTAGCAACCTAACATTCTTGCAAGGTCTAATGCCTGCTATGTCATTGGATTCTAATTGTCTCTTCAAGTTTATAGAAATACTTCTGTGAGCGGACATCAATATGGACATTTCAAGATTTAGATCATGGTTGTGTTCTGAGTTTGTTTTTGAAACCTGCCACACTCCATCAACTCTCCTGATTGCATTTATTCTTACAGGGCAATTCATTCTTTTTGTTGCCTTCATGCATTGACTTATCCTTTCCCTATCGTAACTTATTTGAAAATATTTGTATGTGTTTTCACTAGGTTTTTATGAGTAGACCTCTTTGACATAGAGAATCCTTTTTCTCTTGCATGCTCTTGATATGCTTTCATTAAAATGTCAACACTGTTGAACAACATACTTGGCAAAGGTCTTACTTCCACGTTGAAATTATTCCCGCAATCTAATTCTGCTCCTTCTTCCACTTCTAAATTGTTGTTAAGGGATACAACTTCAGCGGAGTTTTTCTCTTCATCAATGGATCCCTCTAACAAGTCCGAACACTTCTTGGTATACATTGTCTAAGTTGTCATTTACATTTCTTGTTGTGTGGTTATCCATTTTCTTGTACTCACAGTAGTTAGTCACAAGTTTTTGAGGTACAAAGAAAACAAATTGCTTTGGAGGTGGATAATGACATGAAGTGGATGGTTGTTGCAATTTCGTATTGGCATTTACTAAGTATTCATTTTTCAAGCATTTCTTTTGGCATAACTAATTATTTATTTAGAAAGTATTCGGAAATAAATGAATTCGGTAGCTGGTCATAGGAAATGATAACATTTTATTGTGGCAATTAATTCATTGTGCATGGGCGGGAAGAATAAAACTAAATAGAGAATTTTGGAGCCATTTTTGGAGACAAATTCTTTGAGGGTAGTAAAGTCTTTTCACATTACCTAATAATAATTAATTGTTTAATGACATTAATTAAAGTACATTCTAGTCATTCTATCCATCTCAATTTTAGCCATTTAGTAGTATCCTTCTATTTTTATACATAATTTGGGAAGCAAGACCAACATTGGTTAGAGGGCTAAGTTACGGAATTGCATGATCAATGACATGGCACCAACGCAATGAGTGAAGCAATCATGGATAATGTTAGCCCTACACAGCATCAAAAATAATTGCTTGTTTAATTAAAAAACCACAAACTTTGTTGCAATTCACATTTTTATCATAATTTTAAAGTTTTTTTTAAACAAAAATCAAATTTAGCTTCAATTTACATTTTTTTATGATTTTAAAGTTGTTTACAGGAGAATTGGATTAAATTATAGTGGTGATAAAATCAAATTCAAATCAACCCACATATGGAAGGAAGTTTGCAGCAAAAGAGTCTGCAGAAGGAAAGTCTTTAGGATCTGAAACAAAAAGGAAGGGAAGGCAAGAAAATCACAAAAATACAAGTTGGCTACTCTAAGAAAGGAAATTAAATCTGTAACAGCTGCAATTGACTAGAGGAGCTTGGTCTCCAAAGAAGAAAGTTGCAGTAAACAATCTGCAAAAAAGAAAAGTCTGAGGGGTGCCACAAAGAAAATTTTCAATCAATCAAGAAATTGATTCCATGATTGTTGGGATGTCAAAATGGATTGATTAGCAAGAAATCCTTGATGAAGACACTATAAATAGTAGATTTACATGGAAGAATTCTTTCAACCACACAACAACATTCCCTATGGGTCCTCTTTATTTTCTTTATGTCCTCTACTATATTTTTATGTCAAATTCTTGTACTCAACTTTTAAATTCAATAAAAACCCCATTTTCATTTCATCATTGTGTTTTTGCTATTGTTCCAAAGAGGTAATAGACCTAAAGTGGTCAAAGTCTCATAAGGGCATGTGAATTGATGCAAAAATAAAACCCTTGATTATTCCTCGGGTATCGAATCCATAGGGAATGTGTATTAGTTAATGATCGACAAGCAAATGAAAGCGATAAAATCTGAGACTTTGAGTTGTAAAGGGTATGATTTCAAAGCATAAAATGAAATAACAAAAAAAAAAAAAGGCATTTGGATCATTGAGATGCAAGCAAAAACTTCTTTTTTATTATATCAAAGAAATGGGTATTCAGGATTGAGTGTTCTCTCCACAAAAATCACTCAAGGCCTCTCTCGAGGTCACTTGAGTCTTATGTACGCTTTCTAAGAGGGTTCTTTCGGTATCACCTAGCCAAACTAGGCCTATTAGGTATATTGACGAATTTCATCGAACACCTTGTCAGCACTAAGTATCCCCACTCTAGCACACAATAATTTTTATGCTTGTAAATCTAACCCAAGCTTTATCTCTCGATTCTTCACTGGGGTTTGTCACATTGTGGTGGTCAAACACAACATCATTCCATCCATAACAAGTTATAAAATTGAATCCAAGGCAATCTTTAAATATGAAAATAAGGCACATTCAATATAAACTCTAGATATATAAAATAAAGTACAAAATTAATACCCATTCATAAATATAGAAAATATCCATTAAAACTTATAACTCAAAATCCAAACGCAAAATCTACACTACCATTCTTGAAAGAAAATAAGAAAAATAAACACTAACCTTAAAAGAAAACCACAACATCAAAAATAAATTGTGTAATATCCCGCCTGTTCTAATCAAAATCCTGTAGCATTCTGCTTGGTTTCTAAGTGGTTTAGGATGTTGGAAACCTTGATCCTTGAGTTTGGAAGGCATTGGGATGTGGTATTGTGCATGCATAGCGTGATAGAGGTTATCAACATGCGTTGAAGGGGTTCTACGCATGCAGATTATTGTTTATTGGACCGTGAACGTGCTTTGGACCATCAACGTACGTTTTAGAGCTTCTGTGTGCATTGATTATTGTTTGGGTGTGAACCATAGGCACATGAAGCCGTCTACTTGCATTGAACGCATGGTACACACGTTGATTTTGGATCTGAGAATGAGGGGCCATCAGATTTGCCATCTACGCCCGTTGTGTGTTGTATTACACACACAGAGAGTGGAACTATGCGAGTAGAATGGGTACTACGCACGTAGATGTGCCTTCTCTGGGCGATTTCGAGTGAAACACAACATTTCGGTAGTATGGGTCTATAAATACCCCCATCTTTCCTTTCTTCGGCCACAACTCACTTCAACCACCAAAATTACTCTCTCATTTATTTCTCCTTCGTCTTCCTTTGTTTTTCCTTGCTTCCACTTTAATTCTTGAGGTGAGAAACACTTATTAATTACTTCTTTCTTCATTTTTGTTCGTGATTTGTTCTCTTAGGATTTATGACCAAAATTGGGGATTTGTGCAGACTCTTTTCTTTCTATTGGAATAAGGTCTTATTGTGGTTAGAATATGGATGTTGGAGGTCAGAATCATCAGAAGTAGCTTTGGTTTGGTGAGTTTTTGTGTTTGGCTGAGATGGGTCCATTTGAGGCTTGGTTTCGATTTTTGATGATTTCCTTATTAGATTTGGAGTTATTTCTGATATATCTTGATGGATTGGAGTTACAAATACTTGTTTCATGCTTGGATTTATAGATTTTTTGTGTTGTGAGAAAAGGTCAAGGTTTGGTCGGATTTTAGAGATTTCTTTGAGGAATTTGAGTTGTTTTTGGTAATCTAATTGTAGATTCATATTCCTGAGGTTGAGATCTATCTATATGAGTGTCTAGATTCGATTTTCATCAGTTGAATCGGAAGTTGGATTATTCATGTCATTTTCCATTGAGGACCAAATGGGATATTTGGCTTTTAGAGAATTGATTGAATATGTTTGTGATATTTGAGGTTGAAATGAGTTTTGGGCGTTGTTGAGCGCCTGTGTCTGCATATGTATGTGCACGCATTTCGGTACAGCCACAGTACTAGTGTTTCGCTTACTTTGTTTCTGAAATGTTTTGTTTCTAACATCTTTGTTTCAGCTTCTTGTTCCTGTTAGGGGGAACAACCGCCCGTCAATGGTGCCTGGATGTAGAGCTTGAACATTCAGGTGAGTGGATGACAGTTTCAGACACATAAGTTGTGTCTCGAAACTGTATCTATTTTTGTTGTGTTTGGCATATATTTTGAAATTGGACTAATTTAAGGCTTAGCCTAATTAATAATCTGATTATGTGCTTTAATAATCAGTATTTGTTTTTGAAACCTGATATATATTATATCCTCCTTCTGTTTTTATTCTGATATGCATTCCTAAGCTTTTGGTATTATATTAGTACGATTTTGTTTTTGATATAGAACGCTTAGTTACAGGGTACATAACATTTGGTATACCAATACTTGGATATGACCCAGCTACCAGGGCTGTCGGTAGCCAGGTGTCCCGGCCTGACACATGATTTGTTTTTTATTAGTGGTAAAGTCCACGTTTGTTATACAGCTTGATTGGGTGGTGTAGACCACACTATGATTATTATTGGTCCCATATCGCTTATACTCTATTTTTTACCATGAGATTTGTGATGCGTACACTTTGTTTTTGACTCTGAGACTACTCATATTATTTATACTTTGTTTTTGACTCTGATACTACTAGTATTGTTTGCCTGAGTGCATGTTTTTGCTTTGTTTGCAAATATTTTTGAAATATTTCTTTGAAATCCTACTATGTATATAATGTGTATATGTATGTATACTTCCTTATACCTGTTTATGATATTTTTGAACATTTTCAAAAACAGTCTTTGTGAGACATGTATGAGAAATTCTCGAGTGTTGTCCCTTACTGGGTTCTGACCCTCTTTCTTTTCTTTGTTATCTCGTTTCTATTTTATATATTGACTTTTGGCTCAGTAACCGTTTGACATCTCAACTCAGTAAGGCGTTTGTATTTTTGGTTAGTGACGCCCTATTGGTCGGGCTTCTCCTTTTGTTTTAGAGCTCCGCATCGGAATGCTATTGGGTTATTGGGTTATATTCTTTTGACTTTTGGTCACATTATTTTACGATACACCTATCTTGTATTTGATTTTACTTACACCATATTTTGCTATACTTATATATATTTCTATTTTGCTATACTTATATGATTTCTTATAAATGGTTTTATATATAAATGTTTTGATAAATAAATTTCTAGGTTTAGTTTCTGATTTTCTAAGGCTTGTGCGAGATGGGCTGGGCTTCCCAAACGGTCCTCCTCGTATGCCGGTCATGATCCAAAAACAGGTCGTAACAAATTGAGAAATGGAAAACTAAAGATGAGGGGGTTTCCTTTCCAAGACCAGAGGTCTCTTCAAGGAACCCTCTGTTATTCCTCTCCTTGAATCCTCTTTCTCTCTTTTCAAGCTTTGATGGTGAAGTGTGGCTCTCCAAAGATGCCCAAAATGATATGAAAGAGGTGTATTTTAAACCCTAGCAAAATTCTCCCAAAATTGCCCTTGCTTTGTGCCTTGGTCCCCACTTGATTTGTTTCTTTCCGTCACTTTTTCTCTCTACTAGGCCATCACAGCCTCCCATCACAGCCTTGACACTAGGCCGTGATGGGAGTCACGTTCATGCTCACGGTCATCATCATGACCGTGAGCCGCCAATGATTTGTTGGATGGATGGTTGCACGTTCACGGTCTGGAGTCACGGTCATGATCTGGGGTGTGAAGGCATCACTGTCACCCTTTCACAGCTGTGACTCATGACCGTGATTGAGTCACAGCCAAAACATGTTTGGGTCACGGTCAGGTGGTCATGAGTATGAGCCTCATCTGCGTTGTTGGAAATTTGGTTGTTGATCACACCCTCTCATCACGACCATGACTACAAGGTGTGACGACGAAAGTTGCTCCTTTTGATTTGATTTTTCTCGCGCTTTCTTCGTTTGACCTTACAACTTTAAGAACATCTTTCTCATACATTTTTCATCACATTTCATGCGTTTTCATTCGCCCTACATAAAATATGAAAATAGTAAATTCGTAAACAATTAAGTACACTTAGAGCCAAAATGCTATCGATTAATGCTTGAATAACTATGTAAAATTATCATACATCACACAGCAACGAGTTTGTCGTTTTCTCGTTTTCAATCAATTGATTAGAGTGGAGATACGTAGACTGTAATTTTAATTCTTATTTTAATTTAAAACACCTCAATTCTTTGGCATGTCAAAATTTCATAAACCTATCAAAAATGACGGTATTGTCTTCCTAAATTTCCCACAAAGAAAAAATGGGGAACACAAGTTATCAGGAAAAACAGACTTTAGGGTATGCAACAAATCTATCACGAAAATTAAAAACGTCAAAAGTTTGTTTTTAAATTGGCGACATGGCCCCCAACAAATGCATCTCAGTCTCCTGCTCTCCATGCTGCCACTGGGAATGTCATTTCCCACTATCACCATCTCAAATTAAAATACATACAATCTAACAAAACATCACAATCTCACAAAAAAAATTTAAATGAAGACAAAAATTGGGAATATAATTTCCTACATCAACAAATCTACGGAAAACTCGTAAGTATTAATTTTTGTGATGGATTTATTACATGAGCCAATTTTGTTTTTCTAATAAAACTTTAAAATCATGACAAAAACGTGAATTAGAACAAAATTTGTGTTTTTTTATGACGAAACTTTAAAACCGCGAAGAGAATATGAAATTTGTATTTTCTTAATTAAATAAGCCAAATAAATATATGAAAAGATGCCAACTATGAACGTCCTGGGTCCATAATCTCTCTCCTTCTGACTCAATTTAAGGGTAGGCTTAAAGTTAATTGCGAGCCAACTGTCTCCACCTTCACTGTAAAAAGATCATATATTAGGAAACATTGTTGTCTCTTCTTAATTATGATTGCATTGATATCAGCTAAGGAGGTTTGATGTAACTCATGAGGAATATGCCTCGGATTTGTTTGGATTTTGGGTCCAACACTATTGATATCCGCAGTTTGAGAGATTCCAGAGACGCTATATCATAAGCAAAATTTAACATAAAAACGTTTCTGTTTATATGATTTCCAGAAAATCAGTACCGTCAAATAAAATAATTATTATATTTTAACTGTTTGGTGTACCTACATCTAAAATAAAATACTTATTCATATTTCAATTATCTGAATATAAGTTGTAAGCTGTTAAAATATAAATAAGCATAATTTTTTGTCATCTAGTCGTACATTAAGCACTGTAGAAAAAACGATTTACCTATAAGACCATTTCCAAACAACTGTAACTGTGACATTTATGAGTGAACACTTATAATATAACCATTAAAAAAGAAAACTGATCAGCAAAAACTAGTTTTAAGATGTCAATATTTTGGTTCCAAGAAGACTCTTTCGACTCCTTGAGAAAGAGGTTCAAGAAAACTATATCCCACGACTAGACTAAAAGCTCCTACAAGACTAAGTAAGAGTTAGACTAAATATTAAATACAAAATGAAGAAATGATTTCAACTTCGATTGGAATAAATGTTGATAATTTTTTGCATATGAATATGTTCACTTTTTTAACGTGGAGGGTAAGGTGATCCTGAAATAGACTGACCTTCGATAAACATATGCATTCGATTAATGAATGGACTAATTACAAAGGAAGAAAACAGAACGATCGACTTTCCATACTTGTCATCATTTGAGCCTAAATTGCTCGTTTCCTGGAACTAAACCAACATTACGACCAATAAAGATAATAATCAGGAACAACACGAAAACTTACAAAAAAAAAAAAGGAAGATCAAGTTCTGTAAAATGACACTTATAAAAAGAAAAGAAGTTCTGTAAAATGATCAAGTGCTGCAAAAAGCGAGGATCAGGAGAACTCTATACAATTGGCCATCGATCAGGTTTCAACCACTCACTAACAGTAGACTGAAACTGAACTGATGAGAATAACGACTCAGTGGTTAGCATGCTTTCAATCCTCTAATAGCCGAGGTGGCTAGCCATTTATCGAAAAAAGGTAATACACTAAACTAGATAAGGGTAATAATTAGAACCAACCAAAAATGGATTGATAAAGACAATCACATCTCTAGAAAAATTTATTTATACACCCTGAATGACCATCTGAAGATGCTTGACAAAAACAGAATGATTTTCGCTCTGAAGAGGCAAGAAAATTTTTCATCAACAACCGCGCTGCGAGGGATGATCACGACAGAAACCACCATCGAAGTTTAGAGAATAGCTCTGAAGATCATAGCTGTACTTTGCAGTATCCCTACTTCTTTGCCCCCCAAAAGCTTGCTTCCATTGTGTCCTGAACTTGGAGACCACCTGCCTTAGAACAGACGATCCACACGAACAAACACAACTCACAAGTCTTTGAACAGTAACAAGTGAAGCTTCAGAACCATTGCTCGCAATTCTCTTTCCCCACTTCATGAATTGGATTCTCTTCATGCTTTGCAGTCTCAGAATTTTCATTTTGGCTGGTTTGTGTGTTGTGTGTTCAAGAAGAGGTGTGTAATGTAAACAAAATTAACAATGGAGAACTCAAAAAACAGGAGTTAAAAAGGGTCGTCTTTGAGCTTTCAAGCATTGATTCTTACCAGCAGACAACATTAGCGACTGTAATAGATGTCATTCCTTCATTAGTGGAGTCGGAAAAGATAATAATGTCACATGGATCTTTTTTTGGCCTCTGATCTTGGTTACATATGCACCAACTTGGAGAAAAGATTGAGACTTGTGGCAATGCGTTGTCACCAACAATGATGGTGACACCATTTATAGTAACCTGTTTCCAATTTCTTTTTAATAATTCTTTTGATTTGTTCCTTCTAGAATCAAACTCACAATCTTTTAATATTGAAGAAAAAAACTCTAATATATTATCAATGAACTATAAGCCCATTGTTTCCTGTTTCTGATTTTCGAAGCTATTGTTTATCATTAGTGATTTTTCCTTCTGTTTTTTCTCCAGAAATTTTGACCAAAAACTTACTTCAAAACTTAGATTATTAACAATATCTTCCTTAATGATAAATGCCCTCTTCGAGATTTTACTTTGGAAGAGCCAACATGTTAATTATTGAACCTATAAACTTAGGTTTTTTTTTTCTTTTTCCTTTCAGTCTAACTCATGGTTGGTGAATTTTCTTGGGAAGCATCTGTAAAGGAAAAGTAAGATATGAGGTTATCTCTAACATATAAAGTTCGTTCTGCACACCGTCCATACCTAAGAGTGAAAGGAACATATTGAGAACTTTATGGCTTTTTCCACTACCAACAAGATTACATTTATATGCATACAAGGACACGAAAGATATGCCAAAATAAATTCTGCACTCTTTTAATTTATTAAATCCTGCACAAACAAACATAAGAAGATCATGTTGATGTGCTGATGCAAAGTTGAAAATTTAAGCAACATGTGAAATCAAAAGGATAAGTAAAATAGATTCACAGTCTATTTAACTTCTTGTTAGAGTTGTTGAAATTTTGCTGAAATCATGGAAGATAATTGTGTGAAGTCAAAGGTTAGTTTGAAAGGAATAACTATCCTTAATTTAAGGAACTTGTAAGAGTTGTTGAAAAGTTGTGAGAGTATGTTATTATAAATAGCTTCTGTGAGTGAAAATCGTTAGAAAGGAGAGAGTAGAGTTTATGTTTGTACTGAAAAATGAAGAAGAAACGAAAGAAATCTGCATTGTTCTTAAAATCTTGTTTTGTTGCTTACATAATTTTGGATCTTTCCTACAATAAGCTAGATGGGATAATCCCACTTCAGCTGTTTCCAGTGTAGCACACAGGAACTGAAAATGATAGAATCCTGAAATAGTTGCAAAGTTCGGAAATTCTGATGAAGGGATGTGTTCTTTGTTTAAAAGTTTCTGGGTTAGCAACAATTGAAACAATTAATATTCAGAGTATCATGCAATCTTTGTTGTTATTAGTTCAATCAAATATGGTCCTAATCATAAATTCGATCAAGTTTGCATTGTGTCAAGGAAGAGCTGACAGCAACCGTTAAGATTTTTATACTCTGACAAGAGATGCAACATAAACGCAGTAACTTATAAGCTAATTCAGTTTCTAGCCACATCTATAATAGTATGATTAAGTGTATATCATCTGTGAATTCCTGAACACTTTTGCAATATGATATGCTATACGTATTAGTATTGAACATAAATTAAAAACTTGACATCAATTGATCAGAAATTAAATGAATAAAAAGGAAAAAAAATGTATAATTTTGTTTCAAACAAAAATCAAACTCAATATGTTACAAATTTAGACTCAATGCACAAACTTTTCTACAACTACCTAATGCGAATATTATAAATGACTCTGCGACGAAACTTTTGATGCTCAACATCTCGTCTGTTTTTGCAAGTTTTTGACCTCCATTAAATCAGTAACTTTGGCCTTCTTGGCTCTTTCTTGTGTTGAAATTGGAATGAATTTCTCGATCAATATTGAAGCCAAAACCTTATGGGAAGTGATACAAGCCAAAGAATGACGGATTTGTGAAGGAAAAAGAGTTGTTGGATGGACACTAGGATCTACACGAGCGTGGGATTGACCGTGTAATGCATTGGAGCCAAAAGAGACGAGAACTGGGCGGACACGGCCTTGGCCACAGCCGTGTCCGTGCCCTTGTCTTTCGTTGTCGGTCTTCTAGAGGTACACGGACGTGAAGACATGACTGTGTCTTGAAGGTGTTTGTCTGTGTCTTTGCTTCCTTGACTGTGTAACCAATTCTGACGGGATTTAGGGTTTCAATTAGGGTTTTCCTAATTAGTTTTGACTTGTATTACTTGTTAACTATATAAGGAGGACTTGAGAACATCTTGGGTAACCTTTGAACGCCGTTGTAAGCCATTGTGCTTGTTTTTTTACTCTGAATAGTAGAATTACTTGTGCACTGCCCGTGGACGTAGATCGGTTATTGATCGAACCACGTAAATCTTGTGTTCTTGTGTGATTGCTCTCTTTGTTCCGCGTATCTTAAATCGTCAGATTTCCTGACAAGTGGTATCAGAACCACAGTTGTTTGTTCAGAAACTTCTGGGTTCATTCTGCAGAAAAAAGATGTC
>CAODLS010233921.1:0-11662 GCA_948243855.1 Flueggea neowawraea
AGTGATATCTCTTGGCCACTTGATGAGTAGGATTGATGGAATGTATGCATACTCGAATGAATTGATAAAGGAGTTTGTCAATGTCATTTGTTATATCAATCTACTCAAGATCAAGAAACATGCTAAGCAATATAAGGTTGACATGTGACCATGCCTTACGCTTAGATGAGATATCGGGCGACAAAAGGATTAAACATCAGACTGTGAAAAGTTAACTCAAATCACCGACAACCATTCAATTTTGGGTTGCCATAATGTATTACTAGATACCGCTTGTGGACTTTGGGCTTAAAGGTTGGGACAAAGCCTATTGCCAATTTTGAGTGGGCCTATAGGGTCACACACAAGAACGGATTGAATTGGTTACAAAGATTCTCTCTTTGTGGTGATTGAATTATTAAGATGGTTAATTTGATTAGTCAATAATAATTTGAGGTTTTATGATTCATGTGTTAAATAAGATTTAATGCATAGTTCATTAATGTAATGGGTTTTTTTTTAATATGAATCACAAATTATTATGAGTATATTATTATGTGTGACATAATAAATTCGGCTCATATATTTTAATAAGGAAGTGATTTATTTAATGATAGTGTATCACGAAATTAAAAGTCCAATAACATTAAAAAACCCTTAAAATTCGGAATATATCACACTCATATTTTTTAGGAGTCTTTATTCTTGTATGACAATGATAGAAAATTCAGCACACTCCTATTTTTTTAGGAGTCCTTGTTCTTATGTGATAAGGAGTTCTTATTCTTGTAGGACAAGTAAAAGAAACCCTAGTACACATAGAATAGGGTTTTCTATGCCTATATTTAGTGCTTGGCCGAAATTTTAATGTATGATTAATATTTTGGCATAATTTTCTTAAGGTAATGACAAGACATTGCTGAATTTGTGTGCCACAATTCAAAGAGAGAAAATTTATTTTGTGAGCTTTAGAATAGAGATTCTAAAAGGTGCTAGTACACTACAATCAATCCAATGTAAGTTTGTTCGTGTGAATACCTCTAGCCACGTTCGCACAAAGGAACGTGATTCCACAAGGTGATTTGGGTTCTTGGTGCTAAGAGCTACACCAACGTTTCATACAACCGATCGATCGAGCCTTGGTGAAAGGTAAATCATCCAACCTTAATTATTTATGTTGATATGCATGGGTCCTTGGGGGAATTCGAGGCATAAAATTTTTATTATTTCCGCTATCATGAATGCTTATGAATGTCATAATAGAGCCGCGAATTCCAATATTACAAAGGATTGAAGATTGATTGGTAATTTGGAGAGTTAAGGGACTAAATTATACTTTTTTGTAGATTCTGAATTTCGAGGTGAGAACGATATATCTTCGATCGAAATAGGATTTTGGCATCGTTTTGGGCTTAGGTCATACATTTGTATTGCATGCATTTTTGGTACCGCCACAGTACCAGTACCACATCTTTGATTTTGCTTTGTAACTATTTCAGCTTCATGTTTCGGTCAGCGAGATCAACTGGCTGAGGTATGCTAAATTTTGCACATCTATTCAAGCAATAATTTATCCATTTTCATCCTTTAAATCATGACTTTATGGAAAAATTCTTATAAAGTTTGTGATGATTGTAGGATGTTGAATTTGGGTAGAAATGAGTAGAACAAATGCAAAAGAGATGCAAAATGGAAAGGCTCCAAACAACCTCATGAAAAGATTAAGAAAATGAAGATTTCATGTTACAAAGAGGTTGCACGGCCGTGCAAGCCAACTTGCACGGTTGTCACACTTGCGAAGATGGAGATTTTCAACCTAGGGGAGTGGCATGGCCGGGCAAGCCAATGTTGCACGACCGTGCAACTCACAAATGGATGCCATATTTGAGCCAGGAATGTTGCATGGCCGTGCAACCCAAATGGCATGGTCGTGCAGTGCTACAGTGAAGAGAGAGAAAGTGACGGAATGAACCAAAGTTTGTGAGGCCCAAAGGCATGATTCAAGGGAATTTTTGGGACACTTTTGCTAGGTTTTGTGGGGGACCTTGAGGACTATAAATATGCCTCTTAAACATCATTTTGGGTATTCCTTAGACATTTGCACATTAAAGAAGAGATTCATTCTCTATCAATTTTCAAGGAGGATTCAAGGCATTGAAGAGGAAAGAGTGAAGAGGATTGAAGAGGCTTCCATCATCCATTTAGACAAGCTTTCTTCTTCCCTTTTCATTTCCTTTTTCTTTATTTAGAATCATGTTTAGGTTTTATCTTTATTGCTCTATGCCTAGCTTTATAAATATGCTAGCTTAGATTTTGTTTAGAGATGTAAACATTGGATTGATGTTGCTTTAATGGAGATTTATGTTATGGGTTTTGTGCTTTTAATGTTATATATATTATTTTGATGCTTTAATTGTTAAATATATGATTGGTGATGATTTTATGACTTGTTATTGATTGAATGATGTTGAGATTCGCGACCTTAATGTTGTTTTTGAAACACCCAAGTGATGAATTGAGAGATGAAGCTTGGGTTAGGTTACTAGCATAGAACTTGTATGGTTTTAGGATACTAATATACATATGCCTATAAGTTGTTCGATTAAATTTCCCAATGATCCTAATGGGCCTAATTTGACTAGGTGAGGCCAAAATGACCCACTTAAGAAGTGTAGGCACTACTTGGGTGATCTTGAGAGAGGTCCTAGGTGATATATGTGGAGAAAACACTCACGTCCAATGTGTTAAAACTCAATTTCATTCATTATTGCAACTAAATCCTTGGTTTTATCTCGAAAGCCCTAACGTTTTCTCACTATTGGATTTCTTGTGTTTGCTTTATTGCTTGTTTTTATTTCCAAAATCTCAAAAATAACTTGATGCTTTTATTTGGTTTTCTCTTTTTAATTGACCACAATTAGACACATTTCCTATAGATTCGACACCCTAGGATACTCCTAAGATTTTTATTACTACAATCGACTATTGTGTACTTGCAATAGACATCGATTAAGGAAATGACACCCTATGCTCTTTTTTCTTAATTTGATTTCACAAATACAACCCAATCAATTATGTATTGTAATACACAACAATATTGTTTTTCATTTCCCTAATACAACACTGCTTATATTCTTTTCCTTTTACAGTTTTTCTCTCTCTTCTCCTCTCTTTCTTTCTACGCTCACTCTCCCTCTTTGTCCGGATCGTCTTTGCCACCATCTTCTTCTCCTCCTCCTTGCTCTACTCCTCCACCTCCTTCTCTTTATTCTCTCTCCTCCCTTCTTTTTTCCTTTCTCATCTTTGACTTTCCTTTCTCTCTCTTTTCTCCCTGATCTACTCCCATCCTCCTCCTCGGTCTTCCTCCTCCTCCTCGATTCTCTTCTTCGTTGACAAAATTAAACAAACATGATGTGATTATACCAGATCTGAAAAGAGACGACGACATAATGACAATCGATAGAGAGTGAAAGATCTAGGTAAATAGTAGCTACGAGAGTGAGAGATGGATAAATAGGCGTGGTCAGGGTGGAGAGAGAGGTGGCGACGACTAGGGTTTCAAAACCCTAGCTGCACCCCAACAAAAAAGACCAAAGTTCACTGAGTTTTAAATTTTTGGTTTTGTACTCATTCTGTACTCTTTCTGTACTCATGTAAAAATTCATTTTCCAAGACCATAGCTACACCCACAACAAAAAGATCAGTATTTGAATAAATTTTAAGGAATTAAAAGTTGAATGCAATGAGATAACCCAACAAAAAGGACCAAAATTCACTAAATTAGTACTTGATTTTAGTGAATATACTCGTATTATACTCATTATGTGATCATTTTTTAGTGAATGTACTCATGTTGTGCTTCGGTCACAAAAAAATAATACTTATATTTTATTCTCATTTTTTCATTATGTACTCTTGTTATACTAGTTTTTTGTAGAGATTTTGTTGGTGTCATTAATAAGTATTTAATTCTGTACTCCATTCGTACTCTTGTTGTACTCCCTTTTTTGTAGAGATTTTGTTGTGTAACTAATAAGTGTTAAATAACTTGATTCATTTGGTCTCATTTTATTATTTGTACTCGGTTTTGTTTTCATGTTGTTCTCCCATTGTACTTGGTTTTTACTCGAGTTGTATTCCATATGTAGTTTTTATTTTGTGTTTGGTCTCTATTTATTCTCATTTTTTGTTGTTTGTACTCTGGTTGTAATCAATGTTGCTTTATTAGTCTGTACTCTAATTGTATTTTGGTTGTACTCCACATATACTCGTTCTTTAATGGTCACTAGAGCCTTCATAGCACTATTTTGTACTCCAGTTGTACTATGTACTCGGGTTGTATTCTTTCTCATTGGTTTAAATGATTTGGTCAAAGCGCGATTAACATGTTGTCAAACTGTTGTATTTATAAATATTTTATTCCATTTTTTTTTCATTTTTGGTATGTTTTTCAAATGTTATTGCATTTGTGAAATGGTTTTTGTTTTCTTACCTATTTTTGCACATCACCCAAAAAATATATAAAAAATTCTTAATAAATAATTTAGTTTTTATGAAATAGTAGTTTTAGAAATTAATTTGGCTTCCTCAGCGTATTTATAGTTAACTAAATAAGGAATAGTAGTACTTCAAAACCCTATACTAATAGTAATTGGTTATAATTAAGATTTTTTTTTAAAAATGCCACAATTTGGATTATTTTGGCCTTCGCCTTAATGCCAAGCTTAATAATAATATAAACAAAATTAACTTAAGCTTTAGTCCGCGATAAACGAAAAGAATTAGGAATAGTTGTATGCGTTTTAGTAATAGAATTAGGAATAGTGATATGCGTTTTAGTATTTGCTATTGGATTATAATTAGAATTTGTTGCCGCAAAATTCGACTTGTATTTAAACATTGTAAATAGAGTATTTTATTAAGGGTGTTTGAAACTTTTTCTTTTTTTTTCACCTCCACATTTTTATACATATGTATAGATGAGCCGTCAAATATTAAGAAGAAGTTTGCCTTTGCATATGTAAATAAAAGACTATTTATAGCCTAGGTTTTAAAGGGCAAACTAGTAAAATAATGATGATGATCTGCTTTTTTCAAATGTTTAAATATATATAACTCTGCCCACAATGTTTGTTTTCAGAGGAGAATTACTGCGATCAGATCGAAAAAGATAAGAAACCTAAGCAGATGAAGCAAGTAATGGCTGCTTTATTGATTTGATAAACAAGGCAGCACCAATACCTATTTAAGGGGTTACAAATTACTCAAACCAAATGCCGAAGAAACACGGTCGCAGTTGTTTGTTTAAGCTGTTATTCATAAAATTTGGTCAATAAATCTTTATTTTTTTTATAATTATACAAGTCTTTACTTACCGGTTAAACTACCTCTCATGTGTTTGGTCACAATTGTTACTTGTTTTGACTAAAACAACTGTAAAGAAATTCCAGAATTTTAACTTTCAACTAACTACAATTGAGAAGATTCTGTAAAACTCATTTGCAGCAGTTTTTTTATAGGTAAATATGTGCAAATTCATTAAAATCTCAATCACCAAAATAGTGGTCGGAAAAGATTTCCACAAAAGTATGATGGGTGACCTGTGCTCAAGCTCCCACCGCAAACATAAAGATATCCCTACAAGAAAGTTACAAATGTTCTTAAGTAAAAATTGTGTTGGAACACCTATAAACATCTGTCCAGAGAAGAAAGATCTCTAAATTTACATTTCAAAAGAAACACTGCAAATGTGATAGTTTTAAAAATAATGCTTTCTCTGTCTTTCGGTGCATCACCATTGAAATTTCTTGATTCCTTGCTTTCCATAATTCCCATACCAAAAGCTGCCAGAGAGTTATACATATCTGTCTTTGCAAGCTGCCATGAGTCAGTGATGTCCATTGAATAAATGAATGATAGGCTGAACTAGGCATCACCCAAATAGACCCCAAACTTCTGTAAAATTCGGGACCATAAAGCAGAAGCATACTGACAATGAAGCTGGACTGCCAAATTCCTTGCTCAATTGTTCTCAATCTCCTCCTCCAAACTTGTCTCAAAGACATTGGATTCTGATTGTGGTCATCAGCATAAAAACTCAATCCTTGAGAAACCACACAAGGTTTTTTTTTTTTGAGCCAATCTGTAAAGTGTTGGAAATTGATCCGCTAAACAAGTTTTACCACACCATAGATCGTGCCAAAAATCAGTTCCATTCCCATCATTTATCTTCATTTTAACATGGGATTTGAAGAAGGTCCAAACTGGTTCATTATTCACACAGAGTCGCTTTATACCACGCCAAATCGGAGACAGTTTATGAGCTGGAACGTTAATCAAATCCTACCAAGTCAAGATTCCTGAATTACCAGCAACAACACTAGCCCAAAGAGAGGAATTTTCAGCGGTTTTTAACTTCCATATCCATCTAAAGAGCCATCCCTCATTCTAACATGCAGGAAGGAAATCTCTAACATACAAAACTAATACTCATGATCTGGCATTTACTGGGATCCAATAAGTCCAACAAGGCAACAATGCATGTGTTTTTTTGGTTTCTACTCCAATCCATCCCTGCAACATGCAGTAGTGATGTAAGTTGCTTGCCCATTCTTGTGCAATTATTCCCAAACCAAACCGACTCCTGTTTTTGGTAGCAGTTGGAATTTATTTCTTTTCCACTTGCTCTACTTCAGTAAATGTCCGGGCCACCATTGATCAAGTCACATCCTTTTGTTATAAATTCAATAAAGAAAATTTCCAACTCAGAATTTGAAATTAAAAAGAAAAGATTAAAAATGAAGGCTTCGCTACAAAATTGGAATAAAAATACGTGGATGCGAGGCATCAAGTCGTGAGACATAATTTGCTCTTAATTTTTTTATCTCTGTGGCTTTCAATATTTTGTTGTCATAAATTTATACTGATTTAAAGTTCATTCTCAACAGAATTAATGAAGCAAGCAAATGTCGTCTTAGAAGTTGATAGTTCTTAACTAATCATGATTGTTCTTTCATATTGTTAATTAGGATCTAGTAAGGCCAAATAGTTTAGGGGGAAAATCATACATATATATATTTCATCTTAGGGGGTAAATTTTTATATATTGAATTTAATTTAAGAAAAAAATCTTTCTCATTAATATCATTAGTGCTAAATGATTTTGTAGCACATGTTGGATGCGGTTGCTCCTCCCTGCCCAAGGAATTCACCGCCTACAATGGTGTGGTGGCGGATCTAGGGGCAAGCAAGTACCTGTTTGCATCTCGCCCCCTTACTTTCTCCTTCTCAAAGTCCCCATACTTTTGTTTTGTCAAATCAAGTTCTCAAATCTTGAGTTTCTAGCTTTTTCGAAACTCATTCTCCTCGTATTCCCATCTTTAGCTCTAATCTCTCCTCTTAAACAAAAACAACAGTTGCTTAATTCAATTATTTATTCTATCTTTTTTTTTTACAAATTTGTTTATGAAGAAACACTATTAATTAATTTGTGGGAATTGGACGTGTATTTAAATATTTAGAAGAGAAAATAATATGACATTGTCATATAGTTTTCTAAGGTGAATTTGCAATTAAATTGTCCTTGATTGAATGAATATTTATAAGAGAAAATGGTCTAATGTTATCGCATAGTTGAAATAAATTCATGAATGTGGGTTGAGTCGATGGTATTTGAAAAACATTATATGGGTTTGTTAACAGGGTTAAGAGACGTTATCAAATAAGGTTGATCTGTTGTTTAAGTTAAATTCAGCAACCCCCTCTACTTATAAGGCCTGGATCTGCCACCCCACTCATATATCTAATTGATGAAATAGGAGAAAATTTGAAGAAGTGTTTTCTATCTGTAAATACGCCTTAGGTACGGTTGTTTTTACTCGCTAGACAACGTTGCTTTATGAGATAACAAATAATTTTCTCAACTAATGAATGGAAATGGAGTTATTTTTTTTCTTTTGCTAAGAATGGAAATGGAGTTATGGAGGGGGGAAAAAGGGAAACAGAAATATATACACAAGTGCCTTTATTGACTCTTATATTTTTCTGACCTTGTAAGGTTCCTACACAGCCTTAGCATTTTGAAGGCGTCAGTCCCATCTTGTAAAGAGAACAAAATGAACGGCTCTACCTCTCTAGCTCCCAATGCCAAAAGGTTAATATATCAATTTTCGCATTATTACTCCCTGCTTTTCATTTCCTTTAATTTTGTTTCCTACTCTAACTATAACTATGGACCTATACAAAATTTCTGCCACAGGTTAGCAGGCAAAGTGGCAATAATCACAGGAGGTGCCAGTGGCATTGGAAAGAGCACTTCTACATTATTCGTCAAACATGGTGCCAAGGTCGTTATAGCTGACGTCCAAGATGATCTTGGCCAATCCCTTTGTCAAGAACTTGGCTCTGATCGTGTCTCCTACATCCACTGCGATGTCACTAGCGATGCCGATGTAGAGAATGTTGTAAATTTCACCATGTCCAAGTACGGCAAGCTAGACATTATGTACAACAATGCTGGCATAACAGGGAACTTAGATCCAACCATATTGGGCACTGATAACCAGAATTTCAAGAAAGTGTTTGATGTGAAATTGCATGGAGGTTTCTTGGGTGCCAAGCATGCTGCTAGGGTTATGATCCCTGCCAAAAAGGGTGTCATCCTCTTCACCTCCAGCATTGCATCCGTGTCCTGCGGCGAGTCGCCGCACTCTTACACCATGTCGAAGCACGCTGTGGTGGGGCTGATGAAGAACTTGTGTGTTGAATTGGGTCAATATAGTATCAGAGTCAACTCGATTTCGCCATGTGCACTTGCCACTCTATTGATTAGGGATGCAATGGGGGCGGATAAGAGTTTTGTGGAGAAAGTTGTTTGTGATTCTGCAGTTCTGAAAGGGGTGGTGCCGCAGCCGGATGACGTGGCGGAGGCCGCGGTGTTTTTGGGTAGTGATGAGTACAAGTATGTGAGTGGACTGAACCTCATGGTGGACGGTGGTTACACCACCACAAACCAGTCTTTCAACACGGTACTAAAGCAATTATTATCCTGAATTCCATGTTTACTTGCCCAATAAATTCATGAAGACTATCCTATCCTCTATACCTAATTATCTGATTTCGCATTTACTTCCACCGATCCATTTGTACTGCAGAATTCATTTGCATTTTCTTTCAAGTTGAACTGTTTTTTTTTTATAAATCGTTTTCTTAGAATTTTGTTCATTTAGAACACGAAAAGAAGTTCTAGGAAAAACCTTAAGTAATATACTCGTATAGAACTTTCAAAACCATACTCATAAAAAAATACCATGCATGAAAAACCTAAGTTAACCTAGAAAAGTAAAAGAATTACGGCTAAATCACTTGTAATATTCCTTATTAAAGTCTCGAGAGCAGCTTTCTTTTCATCATCTTCAAATTTGAGTAGCTACAATCTGATCTTCCGTATATCATTTGCCTCCTTGTGGACTTCTTTTATTGCTTGGGAGGACCAAAAAAATCTCGTTTCAATTCCTGATGAGCGAGTCCGATTCAATCTCCTCCATCAAATCTTCATTATTGTCAGTGTGCAAACTTCCATTGGGTCCCAACAGTTGGGCTTTTCGCCAGCTAGCTATATACCATGGAAGTAAACTTTTTTTTCCATCATTTAGTTGCGTATATTTACATTCATGAGAGACTGTATATAATCTTTTACATAGAATGTTTATTATAATTCTTTTATACAGAAACAAATGCTATTTTCTGTACGTTCCAAAGCAAATGTTAATTTGATAAAAAAAAAAAAGCAAATGTTCATAAAAAAGATAAGTTGCACACTAGAGGGAAAAAGTTACTCGGATCATTGATTGAATAACGCAATAGTCGCTGTCGCATGATGTAGGTTGTTGGATTATAAATGGCAGGGTTTGAGCAATCATTGTCTATGGCAGGTAGAGAGGCCTATCAATTATGGCTCGCTATTTTTGAACACTTCGACTTTGAAGAGTACCATATCAATTTATCACCTTCTTCTCCGACAGTCAACTTGCAGTTATTAATTTGCTGGACCCTTGGCATGACCATCTATATGCCATAGATTACTAAAATTAGTAGGCAAATAATAACTAACCAAAGAAAAATGCATTGTTAGCAGGCAACTAATTTTTTGATTAATTAACCCTTTCGATTGTTGCAGTGGTAAGTCTTTTATTTTTGTAAATTTGAAAATATACAAATTACCGTGGCTGTAACAATTATACAATGCCGTGATAACTGAGAAATGCATAATCAAGCAGAGGATTTAGCCTCTGAGTGGTACTTTATGGAGGGGAAGGGTTTAACTTTAGTATTTGTATTTTTCATATATTATTCCTGAACTCGTATCTGGCATTCAACGAGCTGATTAAAACTAACGGAAGTGAACGAAATACTAGTGATAGATCAAAAAAGAAAAAAAAGAACGACATACGTACTTATATATGTAGTCGTACTAGTGCTGTGTTTGATTAATATTAAGTACCTCACCACATTAACGTCAACTGCATATATTATTTTATCAATGAAATAGGTTGTTGTTGCCTTGAAAAAATGAACAACAATAATGATAGGAACTCAAATACTCAGAAAACGCGAACGTCACCTTGGAACCTGAAATCACAAAAGACAATGAGATCGGGTTGCTTTCCTGGGGAATCTCCGGCACTGAAGTTAGTATGAATTTTTGCAGAGTATCGGTATAAGTGTCAAGTATCATGTACCTCTAGATGTTGGTGCCTATGCCTTTTTATAGAGTATGTGTTAATGAGTAGATATTAATTTCTTGTAACGTTTCACATTGATGATGACCTTAACTTTTTTTGTTACTCCTTAGAGTGTAATCGATGGTCTTAATATTTAGGTATCATCAATTGCTTCCCACTTTTTTCTTTGGATTTCCCGGATAAATGAGTAAAAGATACGACATATTTCTTTCTAAACATGTGTTGTGTTTTGCTGTGAATATTTAAGGCGAGGGCCCTTTTGAAATTTCTTTCTTAGTAAAGGAGTGTTGCACTAGTTTTGAGAGTACTAACTCTGAAAGTTGTACGGTGAAAAGGTTGCTCACATTTGCTTCTTCATCTTCTCTCAAGTAGCAATCTTATCTTTTCCCAATCTATTTCTTGTCAATTTCTGCCACCAAGTTGTTGCTCTCCCATGCAATTTGGTTGGAACAAAAGGAACACATTTGTCTTCTGGCACCCCCTTAAATTCAAGGATTTCCTCAACAGTCACCAACCAATCAAGAAACTCCTCAAGTTGTAGGCTGCCATAAAACTCAGGAATTTCAGTTTTCATACCCGTCTCCTAATGCCTATTATCATCCTCTACCGCTGCTCTACGACGCCTCCGAGGAACCTCAACATCATAATCATCCCCCTCCTCAACGTCACTATCCTTAACATCTTAGTTCGCCCAACGGTTGTTATTGTCGCGCATTAGATTTACATTCCCTCTATTCTAATTTCCAAACATTATAGCCATCTTCTCTGCAAGATGATCAACAACATGCTCAAATCGCTCACCAATGATCTCACGAATATGTTGCTCCATGTCCATTGCATAGACGTCCTCAACGCACTGATGTCGTTTAGGCGACATGTTTTCACCGGATCAGTTCGTCTCTGATACCAACTGATGTAGCAAAATCTTAAAAAACAAAGGA
>CAODLS010234002.1:0-12597 GCA_948243855.1 Flueggea neowawraea
GAAAGTTTCTGTATAAAATGAAAGTTTCTGCATAAAACGTAAATTTCTGCATAATATGGATTTTTTTTGCATAATCTGAAAATACATTTTTGATATGTCTACTTGTCTGTTGTTTGCTTTGGTTGCAAATGATTTCGAAAATGAATTTTGAAACTATTATTCTATACTTAGCATGTATACGTATATATATACACTTATATTGCTTGCGGTATTTTGAACTGTTTTTCAAAACGGTCTTTGTGAGGCACGCATGAGGCATTCTGGAGTGTATTTTCCTCACTAGGGTCCTTACCTCTTTTTCTTTGTTTCTTGTCTATTTTTCCATTATCTATTTCTCAGGTCCACATTTTGGCATTCGGCAGTCGTCAGGTATCTTACACCTAGTGAGGTGTTCCATTTGACAGTGAGTGCCCTTTCGTTTCAGGCTCATTTATGTATTTGTAGTTTCTCCACACCGGTATTACTGTAGGATTATACTCGGTAAACTTATTTGATACTAAGTATGATTTATTAATTGTCTAATGTTTTAATATTATGAAAACTTATGTTTTTAACAAAATTGGATATTTATTTATTAACTTTTGAAAATGGTTTTAATATGATTTTCAATATATTAGTTTTAGTTCTGTTATTCGAGGCTTGTGCGAGATGGGTTGGGCTCCCATAGACGGTTCGCCTCGTACGCCGATCATGGCCCGATCTTGGATCGTGACAATCTTAGACTTAACCTTAGGTGTTGTAATGCACTAGTGTTTTGGTTCTCTGTCCCCTCGAGCTTACCATCACAAATTTCACCGAGGTTGGCTATGATACCACTTGTAACCCAGACCCAATTGTTTTTCAATCCCAAACCACTAATCTAAAAAGTAATACCTAGGTTATCTAGCATTTAGATTTTGGCCATCATAAGCCAAACCACATCTCATTTTCTAAGAATCATGGGATGCTACACTCATCCTCAAGATAATTAGACAATTGTGATCTCGTGTGAACCATCTTAAAGAGGTATGAATAATAGGTAGACTGTTGGAATTTGATGAACAAATGGATGACTGCGAGGAAGAATGGGGAAGGCGGAACTTTTTCTGCGTAAAAAATGAAGATTGAATACTGAGATGTTGATTCCACATATAAATGGCTTCTTAATCATTCTCACAGATGATGCCAATCGTTGTTAAAAAATCTTGAAAATCATGAAGTTAAATGTACGTGGTTATAAAATTGAACTTCTCTCTTCCAATCATGCAAACATAGAGAAAGTGAGGTATAATATCTTATCTTCCTCTTTTAGAGGCACGTTTCAAAAATATTCTTCAAAGAGACCTTCTGGAACATGCACCTCTTGACATTGCGAAAGGCATTCTTGTTGGACTTAATGGGCCCTGGCCCATACTACACCAGGAAGAAAGGGCAATGTCACATCTGCGTATAGCTCTAAGGTGAAAATGGACCTATTCAAATAACTTGCTTCATATTTACTTTCATTCTAATAATTTATCGTAACCTGCATAACTATTGAGATTATATCTCATGCCTATATCATATCATCACTCACATTGTAATTCTAATAAGCTATTCAAGAACTTATAGTCAATGCTCACGATTCTACCGATTCATTAAAAACCTTTATAAGCTACTCAAAGGTATATCTCAATCAACCACAAGTCTCCCACATCACTTCTTAGCTTGCATTCTAATATAATCATATACATAATCCTCAAGGCACAATTTAAAAAACCAAAATAAGTTCAATAGAATTATCGAAGCTTGTCTTTCATTATTATTTTTTAGCTTTTTAGTATCTCTTAATTGAACTAATTTTAACCACCAATTTTAACCTTGAAAGCATCCTCATAATAAATATAAAAAATATAATAATAAAAAATTAACATATAATTAAATACATGGATCGAGATCCTACCTCGATACGCTAAGCAGAAAAACACGAGCGGATGTATATGAAACAACTCGTTGCTAGTCACCTCGAACAACATACGGATTAGTGTCGGGAACGAGGTATATATCAGTAACCAAAAGCCATATACCGATCTACTTGTTGTGTGATAGGAAGAGCAAAGTCTTTCCTCCATTAGCCTACAAAGGCCGATGGATAGAGAGGGATGGGAAGAGATTGTGTGTCGTGTATTTTATACAACCTCTATCAATTAGGGTTTTCTTAGGTCAGTATTTACACTTACTTAATTAGGGTTTCTCCTGACTAATCAGGAAGCCTCTCTTCTAACTAATTAAAACTCCTTCCTAATTAGGTTTTTAACTAATTAGAAAGTCTTTCTCCTAAACTAATTGGGAACGCAAACCAAAACCATAACATAACCGGTTATGTCAAACCAATTGATAACCACCCTAATTAACACACATTAATTCGGGTTCGGGTTCGGGTTCCACCCATGACCAGGCATGGGCGGGTCCATTTTTTTAACATCTCTCACTCACACATGAAGGGACAATATCAATCATGGAACCTGATGAAATAATAATCATCACACTTGAGATCCATTTTGTCTTACGACAAATAGGCCGCATGACCGCATACGACAAGAGCTTTACAACATTGTACACTGGTTAGGGATATACAACAGTTCTCTAGATTGTTTCTTGCATTGAATGCTTACATAAAATAATTTGTCTCCTTATTTTAATATGCCATTACCCTAGTCTACTTTCCACAATCACCACTTTCAAACTATATGATCTCATAAGAGTATAATTCACATTCACTATTATGTTTCTGCGTAGGAATTATAATAAGAGCCCTGGTGAACCACAAAACTTTGTGAATGTGTTGAGAAAGTAGTCTTCCTCTTTTACACGATACAATCTATCATGAATTAATGTGCTCATTTAGCGTACCCCGTCCAACCAAATCATGCATAACTCTTTAGCAACACACTAAGACAAGCACAGTAACTCATATTTCACATATGTGTTAGGGTTTCTAAGGGTAGATACTGTAGAGAACCTTTTGTTCATTGTGGGGTCTCATACTAGAGAAATTGAGATCATCGTGTATAACAAGATTTCCCATCCCCATAGTTGAAATTTTGCACACGTGGTAAGAACATGTGTCATAGTGTTCTTTTCTTCCTTGAAGGAGTGCGTGTTTTAGAAAATTAAATTAACATAATGCAAGGGCTTCGGTCATATTGCACCTAAGCATCCTACCTTAGTTCACATTTTCTTAAGGACTACCTCTGGCTTTAAAACAGAACTATGTTATGCAAACATAGGCAATCTTAGCAATCAAACATGAAACTCCCATTCATGGCGTATCTTATGAATTAACCATACGACTTCATCTTATAACTATTTCAAGATGGCATTCATGATTATGAACATTGCTCTTGCAAACACATTTACGTCCAAAATCTGGCTCATCTTGACATTTAACAAACAAATGATTAAACCCAAGATAAACACCTGTGTGAGTAGACTACCTCTCCGTTCAACAAATTTTACTCAAAACATTCACTTGTGTATCTCTTAATGTGTTAACAAATTGCACATATCACATGCACAACAATATCAAGGAGAACATCTCCTATCTTCTTTGATAGGCTTCTATAAACGAATATACGCCACGTGTGGACTTCTTGAACTCTTAATTCATCATCTATTCCTTCTGCAACTATATCTTTCACCAAATTGGTATTTGATGTCAATTTGCTTAATCCACTATGGATTTCTCGGTCTTTAGCAATCAACCATTGACGGTCATTATAGACTATGAATGATTATCTCTAGGTAATCAGGTTTGTTTGGTATCCAAACCATTCTTTCAAACCTTCCTTGGGCATTGCATCTTGGCAAAGCTACACACATAACTTTACATGGTAGTTCTCACTACTCATGCACGATTCTTTCTATCTCACTAGATGGCACCACAACTAAACAAGAATTTCCAATTAGATGTAAAACTTACTCATGTCTACATCACAAGGCCAATTAGCAACTGTGTGTCTCCACGATTTGTAGATCCTTTCTTTAACAACATAATGCATCAACTACATCACATTCAAGTATCTCATATACCGCTTCCCAATACCCCTATATCAGGTTTTCTCAACATCTGCTGGCTAACTTATAGTATATTAGAATATAGGTCTTTTATGCAACAAGCCATAGACTTGTTCGACAAGCCATAGACTTGTTGAACAAGTTATAGACTCCAAGTCATCATGAATATAGCAAGAGGTACTTTTGACGACTACATTATGTAGGGAACATTTCTAATCCCTTTCCCTTTCACACATCATACATATACTCATTAAGAAGCTATTTCTTTAACTCAAAGTTTCTATAGGCTCACTATGCTTATGCCCTCAAGATTTCGTTGATACATCTCTCTTGGAGAAAGACAACATCGTACTTGAACAATCCTTGAAATCTCATTTTAAAGGACAACCCATATGGATTACTTTAAGGTTAGATTGCAACCAATTCTTGATGTCATTCATGTACGCTAGATTGATTCTAGTTTCAAATGTGTTGCTCACACACGAGAGAAGAATGATAGGACTCCCTTCTAAGGTACTTAGTAATATCACAACGAATTTGAGTATGCCAATTCCTCAAAGACTTACCAAGGCTAAACAACTTTATGTTTGTTGCCTTGCTCGACGAAACCTGTAAGTTTAACCATGTAGGTTTCTTCGCCTAATTCTCTTTTGGATAAAAAGGAGTCTTGAGTTATAGATTAACCATCATTGTCAAATCTATCAAGTGGAAAATATTTTAACATGACAAGAAAGTGTACTCAAGATCTCTCTCTTTCCCTATAATCCCCTTCGTGACTATCGATGCTCATCTTCAACATTTCACTGAGTCTTATATCCACATATTCCTAATAGGTTCTCACATTTTGGGTAGTTCAACAGATACTCAACTTTGGCTTAATCTTACAAATGCCATTCACAATTCCACGACATTAGTCCATTTCACTTTTACTGGGATGAGAGAACTTTTACACTTCATCCTCGACATATGGGATTGTTACAGAATCACAATCAATTCATTTATTGCCAAATGTTGTCGTGAGACTTTACCTTTTTTAACTACACATTTTTGAAACTTGGCTGAAGATGTTCTACACATGTTCATCAGGACATCCGAAATGCTCCCACTAGGATTATGTTCTAAACTCGCACTCTAGTCAAGAACTCCCACTAGAATTGAATTCCTTATTCTCATAAGAACTAGGAATCTCTCTTCCACAACAGTCAGGATCAGGAACATCCGCACTAGTATGGCGTAGATGAGTTAGATGATTATAGCATGAGAAAGTAAATGGCCATTATTTTCAATCCTGACCTTGAACAAAGTGGCCAAAACCTTTCTTTCCTCATATTCTTTCAGAATTTCTCCCACTCAGATGGAGTGATCATAAAGGGTATAGTTCCTGAATCTCATAGAAGAACTTATTGGATCATGTGTGAGTAACATTAATATATTTTTATGTTTTGATGATTGAAAAAATTGAGGTGAAATATTGAGAACTTAAACATGATTGTTATTGGCTCACTCGAGTAAGCAAAATGGTCAATCGAGTGATCTAAGGGACGACTCACTCGAGTAAGCAAAATGGTCAATCGAGTGATCTAAGGGACGACTCACTCGAGTAAGCAAAATGGTCACTTGAGTAATCGATGGTTCTAAACTACAACGGCTATAATTACACTCGAACAACTAGTTTATCTCAAGCAACGGTCATATGGCTTGGATAACCTATAAATACTTCAAAAGGAGGTTGAGGTTGAGTGGAACAACTTATGCAAACATTGTGCTAAAACTCCTATTAATTCCAACCATCAAAAACACCAAATCAAGCTAGAGATCAAAGTTCAAACATCAAACTCATACATTCAACTCTAGCATAGACCTTCATTGTTTGTAACCACTTTCGTTCTACACTTTGAGAGTGTGGGAAAGGTTTGTTGTAATAAGCTTATAGAAAATAAAACTGTAGAGGTTTGTTGTGAACCTAAGAAAAACAACATTGTGAGGGCCTTAGAGGTGTTGAGGCGGAAATTGACCTCGTTGTATTGGCTTTGTTTGATTGAGCCAAAATCAGTCACCATTATAGTGAAAATCCTAAGTGGTGAGACTTAGGCAGTTGACACAGGTAAGGTTAGACGAACCACTTTAAATTCTTGGTGTTGATTTCTCTCTTTTATTTTAAGTTGCTTATACTCTCCAAACACAACCAAAGCATAGACCGAAAATTCTCCAATAGAAGTGAATACAGTTTTCACTTTATCCCAATGCAAGAATCTATTCCAAAGAATATGACTTCCTTCACTCCGTTACTATGCCATAACTTATTGTCCTACGAAAAATGTGAAAATATGTCACTATAGACAAATGAGGTATCTTCACAAAGAGTAAACCTTTTGCCTCTTCGTTTTTTAAGACCAAAGTTTTGTGGACAAAGGCAACACATTTTATGGTATTAGGTGGTTTATGTCAAGCTTATGGAAAATCCACATTCATAAAATACATTCAAGTAACAGTCTTCAGAGGGCATATGGTTTAGAACACGATGGCTTTAGCCATCTCGCATCTAACCATACCAAAAGGATCAACTTCATTTCTCTACCAGACACTTGTTGTAAAGGTCTGGGAGTTAACAACTCATGTTCATTTCTCTTCTTCAACACACTATAATTGGATTTGAGTCAAATATAGTCACGATGTTGTCGGTCCTCAAGTCTTTGATCAAGTCTCAACTTGATGTACAAATCATAAAAAGTAATCGAATACTCATCATTTAAGAGAAAGTCAAAGGGATGTGATTATTCATACATCAATCATATGTAAAATGATGAAAATATATAGGACCAATTCCTAGCCCTCGCATTCACCATTTGACTACTCAAGAAAAAATGGATTGTAATGGAAATATGGCTTCATGATTGGTTTTGTGAGTAGTATTTCATCTTCAATATTGCACGTAGTTAGGTAACTTAACTTTTCATAAATTTCTTAACCCTCTAACCTTAGCTAATCGAACTATTCAATGTAGGCTAATATGGTTACAGTTGTATGCAATGACTTCACATTATCAACTAAGATCACATGAAGTAGTACAAGACAAAAACTAGGTTGTCTTGAATAGTTTGGAAACTAATCCACAAATATGAAACCATCTCAAAAATTTTGGTAGTCCATACTCAAACATAATCATGCGATGTTGTTATCTTGGCACAAGACTAATTTGCATGAGACTAGTTGAAAGAAAAATTGAAGTCAAGCTTTAGTAGGATAACGACAGAAACTAGCAGAGGAGTAAGGTTTGACCATTGCATAAGAATGATTTTGCAAATGCCAGATTCTAATTACTCCCAGTTTTCAGGACATTTCTAAATATCCATATAGTTTATGTTAGAAATTATTGGAATCAATGAAGACTTTTCAATTCATTATATGAATCCATATGCTTGAACTAACCATCTACAAAAGATAAATTTCAAATAAGAACGTAGAACAAGATACACACTTCATTTGCATGAGTTTCGACGGTGTATCTTCAAAGGTGTAATCCTTTGGTAGTCAAAACATTTCGCTTAATGAAACGTTTGTGTAGTTCATGTTCAAGGACTTCAACAACTTCTGTCTAGTCCTTCAATTCTTAAGAACTTCGAATTCTTAAGCTCATTCCTTGTCCTCGTCTTGGAAGTGCCTATAACATTCTTTGGAAGCATATCCAATGCAATTAGACATTTCCATAAGTCTTTTTATGTTGAACTAATCACTACTAAGTGGTCTCATTAAGGTTGACAAATCACATTGTAAAAATCCTTTAAGTTCTCGTACATGAGATAGACATGAGTTAGGTGCAATTCAATATTCTCCTAATTACTTGAGAAGGAATCAATAACAACTTTGAACCTTGTGCACCATGGTCAATCAATGACTAATGGTACTGAGCTCATAGATCGTATAGGCCTAAAGCCTTTTGATCAACATGCTTTAAGTAAGTATCAATCTTGGTGGTCGAAGACCGCGATCCAAAGATCTATTACATTTGATACTTGCGCAAATGTTTTGCGATTACATCATTCATTGTACTAAACATAAATGATACATTGAGTGGAATTCTCATGTTCCACGTCACTTAGACTTTTTGGTCCAAATTACGTTGAGTATTTATCACCTTCTTGAATTTGGCTACAACAAAAATTCAAGGTGTCAAGTGCTCCTAGCTATTTTCGCATCCATTGGAATACACATTCCAGAATTTTCAATTGTTATCACACAAGCTTAATGTCTGCGTCTAGCTCAGGCATCAACCGACTTTGGAAGCAGTTGTAATTATTGTACAACAAAGACAATAATAAAGCACACATACATATAGTTGCATATAAAAAATGGAAATGCAGTAATACACTTGATTTAGTATCCATTAAATTAATCTAACCAAGTCTCTTATTAAGCTATGAATCGAACAATAAACAATATGCTTATGTCACCATCTCCACATAATAATTAACTAAGCTAGAGTTAATTCATGGATAGTAAATTCTTTAAGATTGTTCGGCTCATTTTAAATTCACTATGACTAAGGCTAATCCATGTTGGTTATTATAATTATTAAGTCACACATCTTAATAATTGAGTAATAAATTAACAATTAACATATTGCAGTAAATAAACAAAATTAAATGCCAAGAGGAATAAATATAACACATTATTTATTAAACCAATATGTAATCCAAATAATCAATTACTTTGTCAATACTCAGTCAATAAAGAATAATTTATCCTGTAAAGCGGTAACGCTATATATATTTATTGGAAGCTTATCCAACATACTGAAGTGGATTCCTAAGTTAATAACCTTAGCTCATCAGCAATTCTAACACATAAATGACCATGGCAATAATAAAACACATTGTGATATTTTCTTAAGGTTTGTGGGACAAGTAGAACATATATCCTTCAAGTCCCTTTGCGCTCTAGATTCACTAGGAGTTTCATGGAAGTACTTTTACAATCATGTTTCCATGTGAATTCTAGTTTGATTCACCAACTCGGCTATTCGGATGGAGCGCCCGAATCTTCATCAAATGCAACTCATGCTATTCATTTTCCTTAAGACCACCATCCCTAATAAACCTAGTATTATTGTAATATCTTGATTTTTCTGACAATTTTTCCGGTAATGTTTTGTTGAATTTTTTTTCAAATTAATTATTTTTGAAGGATTTATTTTTAATTTGAAATATTAATTAAATAATTAATGATATTTTGGAGTATTAAATTTTTGTTTATGTTAATGGATTTTTTGAAGTGTATTGAGGAGTTAATTGAGTGAAAAAATTGGTTGGAATTGGAAAAAGAAAGAAAATTGGAAGAAAATAAATCAGGAAGCGAACTACAGGTCGTTTATCGTTTGGTCCAAATGACGTGTCGCTTGCTTTTATGTGCATTGTCTTTCGTATGAATTAAACGACCTTTCGTCCGCGTGCGTGATAAAACGTCATGTCGTCTCTGTGTGATGAACGTCTGGTTGTTCAGTGGCAAAGGAAAATGACGTCGTTTTGAACCAATATGAAATGAAACCATTTTGAAAAAAAAACAACAGCCTTATTTCTTCTTCTTTCTTCCTCTTCTTCGTTTTCTTTTGAACCCAGACCCTCAAACTTGACTTTCTCTCTCTCAATTTTCTCTGTCTCTCATCCATTTCCTTCCTCTTCTTTTCTTCAATCAAGGTAAGAACATGAATCTATGATGATTCTTTTGCATTATTTCATCCATTTTTTTACTTGAAATTGTGGGTTATTTTTTTGAGCTCAAGTTGGGTATTTAGGGTTCGAATCTTCTTGATTTTGTTCAAAGACGAAATGGTTTGAGTTGAATAATGATGGATTGAGGTTGAATAAACACAAATTCACCTTAGTTTTGGAGGATTTCATGTCATGGTGAGGTGGGTTGTTTGATCCAAATTTGATGACGATGGTTTAGGTGGTTTTCAGTTGATGTAGATGAAACTGATGTTGAATTCGAAATTCTGGGATTGTTTTGGAGTTGATTGAAGTGATTAAAAAGAGTGGATTCGGTTGAAATTGTTGAACTCCGATTGAATTAAGAATTAAGGACGTTTTGGTGTAGTTTGTGTATGAAAAGGACCAAACATGTAAATTTCCCTAATTCTGAATTGTTGGAGGACCAAACCTGATATTTTACATTTAGGGACTGAATTGTAATTATGATAAGTATAGTGGCACATTTGTAATTTCCATAAATTGAGGAATTAAATTATAAATTTAAAATACTTAGAGGGCTAAATCATAAATTCTGAAAAGTTTGAGGACAAGTCATAATTTTCCGACATCTTGAAACTAAAATGTAATTTTACAAAAGTCGGGGACTAAATTGTAATTTTACGTAGATTTCGATTTTCGTTACCAGAAAGATAAATATTTGATTGAAATAGATTTTTTGACGTCGAATGAATATCTGCATTTAGATTTGCATTTCATACATCCAGTACTGTCACAGTTAACGTGTCTGATCCCAAGGAGATAAATTTATGTTTCCAGTTTTGCTCGATTTTCGAGGTGATCAAATGTTCACCGGTGGACTGCGAGTTGGATTATTAACTTAGTGTCCAGGTGAGTGTGATGACAGTTTCAGACAAATATGTTGTGTCTTCTGAATGTTATCTTTTTTGATATGTCTGATATATATGAAATTTGTTTTGGAAATCATTTTGTTTTTTGAAATAATTGTTCTGTTCTGAAATAAGATTTCTATCTGAATTTAAGAATTTTTTTGAAATAAATATTTTGTTTTGATATTTATTATGAAATTCATAATAAATATTTTTTTTTCAGTATTTTCTTGTTTCGGTAATAAATATTTTTTTCTCTGAAATTAAACATATTTTTTGTAATATGTTTTCTGTCTGAATACCAGAATATTTTCTAATATTAATATTATGTACAGTAATCTGATTCTGATTTTTGATTTATATATTTAAACAAATATTAATATATATATTTTCTGTAAAATAAAATATTTGATTTGCATGCTTACTTGGTTTGAAATTAGATTAATTTACTTAATCTGACTCGGAACATCTATGCTACGGGGATAAACGTAGCTATTGGTATACCATTGTGAAGGCCCATTTACGGAGGTAAGTTGTTGACCATGTGTTTCAGTGCAAACACATGTAAGTTAATTTATTTGGTGGCAGTAGTTCACGTATGATTTGAGGTTTCATAATAGATTATTTAATTATGGTCCCGTTCTCTAGTATATATATATATATATATATATATATATATAAACAAATTGTCTGACTGTATGATGTTTACTATAATTTTTAAAATATTTTGACAAATGTATTTTGAAAAATATTATATTTTGAATTTCTATTTATTTAAATCCTTTCATTTGATTCTGGTTTTGTCAAGTTTTTAAATGTTTTGTTTTGTAGTAAATATTTTGAAAAAAAATTGATTTGATTTAATTATTTAATTCGTTCGATTAATTATTGTTTGCTTTGTTTTACAAAGAATTTCAAAAGGAATTTCTGAATTATTATTTGTACAAATACGAGTGTATACTAATAGTATACAATGTATATGTGTATGTGGTATTTTTCTGAAATATTTTAAAACGGTCTCTGTGAGACACGTAAGAGACAATCTGGAGTGTTATCCCTCAGTGGGTTCTGACCTCTTTATTTTGTTGTTTTATTTTGTTTTTTAAAATTATTTTTCAGGTTATGTTGATAGCAGTTATCTGACACACCGTGCCCAGTGAGACGTTCTTTCTTGTCAGCAGTGAGTGTCCTATTGTTCGTGTCATATATTATCTGTTTTGTTAGAACCTCCACACTGGGTTATCTGTGGGTTATTAATTTTTATTTGTATTTGTTTATGTAATATCCTGTTCGTTCTGACCGGACTTTGATGGTATTCTGTCAAGACTTCAGGGAAATTCAGGGCTTTGAGGTATTAAAACTTCGATCGAGAATGTTTGGAGGTGGTTTGTGTAAGATCCCGTACTTTCCAATTATGATCCCAACAGTTTTCGAATATGATATGGAGGACTTTTGGGAATACCAGTAGATGGTGAATGATGTTTATGATGAAATCATGTCAGGTTGGATGTGGTTAAGTGTTACAAATGATCTGGGACGAGTTCGGTAACAAGAGAAGTCAAGAAAGGAGAAACAAGGCAGCCAACGCACGTAAAGAAACTCTAACGTATGTAAGCTTTAGGCTAACGTACGTAAGGCATTGTTTTTACAGGATAAGTGTTTTCAACGATTGACGTACGTGTGCTGGATTTCCATGATGATTCACGTACGTGAGATGAACAGTGACATACGTGAGGTCGGGCCTGATGTGTCCAGAATTGATTTTGAGCCCCGATAACGTACATGAGATGTCCATACACGTACGCAAGGTTACCCTTACGTACGTTAGACATAGATTGACGTATGTGAGGTGTGTTTCAGACGCCTTTAAAGCGTTGAACAAACCCGATTTTCTCATTTTCTACTCTCCCAAATCACTCAAAACTCTCTCAAGTCGTCTGGGACTTCAGAGCTTGGTTCGTCCATTA
>CAODLS010234019.1:0-25349 GCA_948243855.1 Flueggea neowawraea
TATGAAATTCGGCCTACTAATGTGTTTTAATTAAAAGGTTTAATTAAATAATTAAAAGGGAAGGAAGAAGACTTCTTGTTTAAGTAGGACTTGTTCAAGAAGCAATCTCCTATTTTGTAGGAGTGGAGAGGCCGGCCACACATGCACAATCTAGGGTTTTATTTTGGAAATAAAATCTAAGGTTTGGTGTACTGAAGGGTGCGACATACAGTAGGGTTTTCAATTAGGGTTGGTCTCCTATGTTTTAGGAGTATGGCCGACTACTTAGTGCACCACATCTAGGGTTTTATTTTTGAAATAAAACTCTATGATTTGGGAAATTAAAAGTGGCAGCATACAAGGCATAAAAACCCTAGTGTTTTTGGAAAATAGAGAACTCTCCATCTGGTGCAAACCCTAACCGAACTCTAAAAGGCGAAAGAAAAAATTGTTTTTCTTTGCTCTTCCATATAGCCGAAACCTAAAAAGAAAGAAAACAAGTTTTGTGAGTGCTAGCACACGTAGTCTAACCTAGAGATCTGTGTGCATGTGAGAGTATAGGGGAGTTGTCTTTTGGCAGTCCCTGTAGTCAATCACATTTCGCACTGGCAAAGGAGAAAGGGATCAAAGTTTTTATTCGGGCTCTTTTGGTGTTGTGATTTTCGGCCAGCAGAGATAAGAGGTAATAAAATTCTGCATTATTTTAATCGATTATGTTGTCATACATGGATCTTGTGGCGTGTTTCTTGTGTTTTTCGCTGCGTGTAATGTTAATTAATCGCATAAGAAACCCAACATGATCAACCTGACTTTCTCAATAGTCTCCAAGATAAGATCTGGCCCCCAGTGGCTCCCTCTCACAGACCTCAGCCCAACACATAGGAGATCTACATATCCAGCAATACAAAGGCTTGTATGGTGCCATCCCGATACTCGAATGGTACGAGTTGTTGTACGCAAACTCCACTAGAGGCAAATGAGAATCATAACTCCCAGCAAAATCCACAGCACACGCTATCAACATATCCTCCAATGTCTGAATCGTACGCTCGGACTGACCATCAGTCTACGAATGAAAAGTGATACTGAAATCCAATTGGGTACCTAACTCTTCTTACAGTTTACGCCAAAACTGTGAGGTGAACTGAGGTCTTTTATCTAATACAATAGAGACTGGCACACCATGTAGACATACAATCTTATCAACATATAAATTCATTAGGCGTGCCGCTCTATATGCCGTTTTAACAGGGAGAAAATATGCTGACTTGGTCAATCGATCCAGGATGACCCAGATGGAGTCATGTCCCATATATGTCCTCGGCAGCCCAACTACAAAGCCAATGGTGATGCGATCCTACTTCCACTCTGGAATGGGTAACTGTTGCATCAATCCAGAAGGACGCTGATGCTCGAATTTAACTTGCTGACACATCAAGCATCGGCTAACAAATTCGCTGATGTCCTTCTTCATCCCTGGCCACCAATAGGACTCTTGAAGATCCTAATACATCTTAATGTACCCTGGGTGTATAGAATATGTGGAGTTGTGACCCTCGGTCATAATCTCCTCGCGCAACCCATCGGAAGATGGTACGCACAATCTCATTCCAAACCAAAGGACTCCAGAGTCATCCACACTGAATCCTGGTACACCAGATGATCTAACTTTATCGATCACACTATCTATGTCGGAATCCTCCTTCTAAGCCTCTCAGATCTGATCTAATAAAATAGGCATCGCCTTAATATGGCCAAGCAAGACCCTTAAATCATCGAACTGTAACTCAAATTTAGACTCCATCAGACGTTGTCATTCAGACACTGCAGGACGTCTCTCTACGGAGATATGAGCTAAGCTACCTATTGACTTCCTACTCAGCGCGTCGGCCACAACGTTAGCTGTGTTAAGATGATATGATATAGTGCAATCATAATCCTTCAGCAACTCTAGCCAACGTCTCTGCATCAGATTTAGGTCTCGCTGCCCGAAAGTGTACTTTAGACTTTTATAACCAGTGAAGATCTCAAAAGTCTCTCTGTACAAGTAATGCCTCTAAATCTTAAGTGCGAATACTACTGCCGCTAACTCCAGATCATATGTAGCGTAGTTTTGTTCATGCCTCTTAAGTTGTCTCGATGTATAGGCGATTACTTTACCATGTTGCATTAATACACAACCTAGGCCAACTCTCGAGGCATCATAATACACTGCAAATCGTCTAAAACCTGACGGTAACACCAACACCAGTGCACTCATCAAACACTTCTTCAGTTTTTGGAACCCATCATCACACCTATCAGACCACACAAATTTAGCTTCCTTTTGGGTCAACCGTGTCATAAGAGCAACAATCCTCTAGAAATCTTGGATAAACCTCCTATAATACCCGGTCAAACCAAGGAAACTCTGAATCTCTGTAGCGGTCTTATGTCTCTCCCAGTGGAGTACGACCTCCACTTTCTTAGGATCTACCATAATACCCTCCCTCAACACTACGTGTCCTAAGAATTCCACTTATTCGAGTCAAAACTCGCACTTCGAGAATTTAGCATACAACAGATGCTCTCTCAAAGTCTGCAAGACTAGCCTCAAGTGGTCCTCCTGCTCCTCCCTACTCTTCGAGTATATCAGAATGTCATCGATGAAGACAATCACGAACAGTATGATATGCAGATGGAGACTCTTGAAGTCACTGACAATCTAACTCGAGAGTGAATTCATCACCCTTGCCCCAAAATATAGCATCTATATAAAATTACAATTTCGCCACCGACTAGTGTAAAATTAAGTCTTGGTCCCCGAGATCCGACAATTGCAAGACAGTTCCTCAAGGACTGTTGGGATTACCGACTAGATATTCATAAGTTAGAATCCTCAAATTCTTACTCGAACTCTTATAAATCATATATATATATATATACACACACAAACACACACTTGTGAATTCATAATACGGGGCCATGAAATATTTACATGTAGTAGTGTGGACTCCGCCACCTGACTGCTCAAGAAACACGTATATCTGGCTGGATACATTGTCATCCTATTTCCTCGATAACTTGGGCATTGACGGAGCATTGGTATACCAAAGGCTACGCACCCCGTAGCTAGGCGTCCCCATGTCAAAGTGTTATATACATAGTTTTTCACAGCAATTCATGCATCATATTTTCCTTTATTCCATCTTATGAAAAAATTCTCTTGTATATATATACCAATACATACTTTATATTTTCCATAGCAAAATGTTGGTTATTAATAATCACATAATCCCGATTATTAATTAACCCAATAATTATTAGTCTGTTTTCATGTCATAACTAGACACATAAAAAAAAATATACTCAATTTGAAGACACAACTTATGTGTCTGAAGCTGCCATTTCACTCATATGGTATCCAACGTTAAGGACTCAGTCAAACACCGCTAGTGGGTGGCTGCTCGTACAGGCATGCACATGAAGTTGTACAGATACAACACAACAAACATCAAGAAATGGTACTGTGACGATACCAATGTATGACATGCAGAAGTAGATGCAGACCCTCAAAGCCACTGACAATCTAACTCGAAAGTGAATCCATCACCCTCGCCCCAAAATATAGGATCTACGTAAAATTATAATTTGGTCCCCGACCAGTGTAAAATTACGTTTTGGTCCCCAAGATCAGGCAATTGCAAGAAAGTTCCCCAATGACTGCTGGGATTACCAACTAGACATTCATAAGTCAAAATCCTCAAATTCTTACCCGAACTCTCAGAAATCTCCAAATACGAAAAGTCACAGCTTGGTCCCTCAGAACCACAGTTTACTCAAGTAAGTCATAAGCTAACTCGAGTTATATGTGATCTATTTTACTCGAGTTAGTAAGAAATAACTCGAGTAAATCCTGGGCTATTTTACTCGAGTTGATCAAAAGATAACTCGAGTAAATCCTGGCTTATCTTACTCGGGTTAGCCAAAATGCTTACTCCAGTAAGTCACTTACCCAAATTTACTCAATTCGACCAATCACTCACTGCAACCGATAACATCACTTACAAACGCATACATTGACTCTAATCAACTTCCTGAACACAAAGCTATACCCAAACTCATCAAAACAACTCAAAATCGCCCAAAAATTACCCAAACCAAAGTGATTCAAACCCATTTTATTCTAAAACCCTAATATGCACAATCTTGAAGAAAACATGAGGAAAGAAAGGATTAGAAAGTCAATCTTACCTCAAGAAACCCAAAGGAAGTGTTGAGGAACAACTTGAGAGAGTTTGGGAGCGTCTGGAGGAAGAGAAGTTGAGTAATGATCGATTTCGGGTAGGTTGGGGTTCTTAAAGACGAAGAACACCAAAACGAGTCGTTTCACTTTTGCATAGAGAACCCGAGTTACACAAGAGTTAACTCGAGTTATATAGACCTCGTGACTTGAGTTATAATTCTGGCTAACTTGAGTTGTATAGGGGTAACACAACTCGAGTTATCTGTTTCTCTAAATCGAGTTAACCATTCTCGAAACTCGCCACTCTCAATGTTCTACAACACCAACCCACACATGCTCATGCTTACAGAGCATCAAAGACCATTATTATAGGAAACATAGCTGAAACAGATGGGATATTACAGATACAGAAATCGAGAATGATTATGCCTTTCCTAATTGTATCAAGTGATAGGCATGATATCGTTCTTCCTAATGGAAATCAGGTCCAACATATAAGAATTTTAACACAAGAATATCTCTTGGTGTTATCGTTGGGTTATTTATATAACAATCTTTGACACCATCTTTTATCCATTGCGGTAACAATGTTATTTCAGGGAATTCAAGTGTTGTTAAGTATATCGAATTTAAGGGTCCAAAGTCATACCAGTATCTGACCTCTCTAGGAGATTTATCTTGTAAGAAATTCATTCTACGATAAATTCCTGAAAACTCGATGTATTGATTATCTGTATTTGTAAGGGTAAATAGTTCCAACATCATCATGTACTTGTGTCCAATATATGGTATTTGTATCTCTGTAGGTATTATGGGAATCTGTCTTTGTATTGGTCTAGACGTTTGGGGACTTAATGATATCTCGGTTTTATATGATTGATCTATTAATTATCCGCTATTTGCTTTCCTTTATCAAATAACATTATCTCGTTATGCTTATCTTTTTATATATCTAAACACTCTTTTAATTTCTTTTGGGCTCTTTCATAATTTTCAATATTCTGTCCCATTATCTCTCCTTCCTTTTTAAATAAATCTATGACTTCCTTTGCCATACCTGGAAAGTGAGCAATATCGATGATGTCTTTAATTCCATCTTTTCATTTTGAACTTCTTCATTCATATTTGATAAGTATTCACTAATCTTCTCCTTAAATTCTTCCATCCCTGGTAAGAAAATCTGCTAAAACATTTTTATCATATTCAATCATTTCAATATCAAAAGAATATTTAGACAATAATGTCTGCCATCTAATTAATCTTTTATATTCAGGTCAACTCGGCAAATTATTGTTAATAAATGCTTTTACCTATGTATTATCAGTTCTAAGTAAAAATCTTTTAGGTAGTAAAAAATAATAAAATTCTTGACAACTTTTTACTACTGCTAATAATTATTTTTCATTAATATGATATCATTTCTTTGTATCTGTAAAAGTACCAGAACAATATCTACATAATTTTTCTATTTTATTATTATCAGAATCATTACCTATTTTCTTTAATATTCCACTCCAATATTCTTTAGAAGCGTCTGTTTCTAAAATTAAATTATCTGTTTCTAAAGGTAATTGTAATTTGGGTAAATTTGTACACAATTCTTTTATCTTTTTAACCTAGATTTCTAAAGTCTTGTCAAAACTAAAAATCCTATCCTTTTTTAGTAACTGTTGAAATGATTTTCTATATTTAACTAAATCTTTTATGAAATATGAGGCATAATTCAATATTCCTAAAAAAACTCTATACTTGTTTTTTATCAACTAATTTATCTGGAAAATTAGAAATCTTTTTAGACAAATGACTTTGTAATTCTATTATGTTACCATCTATTTGCATACCTAAGAATTATATTTTTTCTTGAATTATCTTGCTTTTGCTTTTAGATAATCCTAGGCCATGTTTAATACATAAATTAACAAAAGTATCTAAATGTTTTACATGTGCATCAATATTATCAGATAATGCCAAAACATCATCAATATAAACAAATATGTAATCATAATATTTAAAGATATTATCCATTTTTCTTTGAAACATCTGTGGAGCTTTTTTTAATCCAAAAGGCATAACTTTCCATTCATATTGGCCTTATAGAGTAAAAAATGCAGTATATGCAATACTATCTGGATGCATTTTAATTTGCCAAAATCTACTTTTACAATCAAATTTAGAGAATATCTTTTTTACTTCTAGTTCTATTAATCAAACATTCTTTATTGGGTAAAAAGTATCCATCAAATACTGTATTATCATTTAATTTTTTATAATTGATTACCATTCTTGCTTTTCTTCTAATTATCTCTGCATGGTTTATAACCATAAAGGCGGGTGAACTATGAGGTGATTGACTATTTTGTGTAAGTTCTAAATCTATTGCTTCTTTAATTTGTGTTTGAAATTCTTTTTGGTCAGTTTCATTATATCTCATTAGTTTGACTCTTATTATCTTATTTGTATCTTTGAATTCTATCTTAGCATATAACTGATTTTTATCCCAAAATTTTAAAGGATTATTAGTATAACATTCTTATAATTTAATCTTAATATCTTCTATGTTTGATTCTAATTTCTTTAATCCTATCTGATATTTTAATAAAGGGTTATTTTTAGGAAAAATAGGTTTTTCAACATATCCTATTTTATCTTTTTTGTTTCGGATTTTAAAAGCAATTGGTAATGGTTTAGAGTAAGCATCTTTAAGTCTTTTAATGCTTATCAAATTATGACATGATGTCTTAAAAATTATTTGATTAGCTACAATATCAAATATAACTTTGTTAAATAATTGAAGAAAATTATTTCCTAATAAAATATTTGTTCATGTATTATGAAAATATAATGATGGACATTTTATTAAAAATGATCCTATCAGTATTGTTGATCTTAGTATTCCTTTATTAATTTTTATGGTATTATTAGAAATAGCTTTTCCAGTTATGATAGTTAACTTTGTATGATATTCTTTAAGAAAACAATCAGGTTTATACGAACAAGTTCCTGAACAATGTAGAAGAGGCAATAGATAAATGGGAAAAGCCCTAAGAATTGCAGTTTTGATTAATAAAATAAATTTTGAAACAACTTTATCCTTCCTAGAGAAAACATTAGTCAATAGTGTTTCTAGATTCTGGAGTAATATAGATAGTGCAACTAAATAAGAAATAGTAGGAGGAACATATGAAGTTGCTAATTTGATAAAAAAAAAAGTTGTCGAAACAATAAGATTAGAATTTAATGATGAGGGAAAATATTTAAAAGATTTTGAATTATTAAATCTAATAAAAATGTTTTAGCTGATTTTCTTACAAGGGATGAAAGAATTCAAGGAGAAGATCAGTGAATACTTATCATCTATGAATGAAGAAGTTCAAAAATTAAAAGATGGAATTAAAGACATCATCGATATTGCTCACTTTCCAAGTATGGCAAAAGAAGTCATAGATTTATTAAAAAAGGAAGGAGAGATAATGGGACAGAATATTGAAAGTGAGAAAGTGTACTTTGAAATTTATTTTATGACTGTGGATAGGTATAAGAGATAAATTTTTTTATGGAAAACGTTTTTTAAAATTTTGGATATTATCTTGTTAACCTAGATTTATCTACAAGAGAAAATATAAATGTTGTGGTAAGAGAAATAACTGAACAAATAGATGCTGAAAGGATAAATAATAGAGAAGTTAGAACTTCAGATCACCTTAAAAAGATGGTATTTATAATAAAGATTCGAGAAGTATTAGAACTCATTAGAAATAGTGCTCATGGACAAAAAAAGTTGGTTGATATGACTAACATAGATTTATGTGATATGAATGATTGCTATTGATATTTTAATTTAAAAAACTGATATTACTTTGATTGTATTATGTATTGATTGATTTAAATTCTGCACCTAAAAAATGGTATAAGAGCCTTTGAAAGGGCTTATTGTATGGATAGTAACAGTAATGTTAGCAGAAAAATTTCATAATTTGATTAGTGAGTTAGAATTTTGGAATGACTATATGTCAGATGAAGATTTTTCTTACGATAAAATGGAGTGGACCTTAGATGATATAAATTGGACCTGTAATATCCCATAGTGTTACAGTCGGAGTATTGTAGCATTCCTTCTAGTTTCTAGTTGTTCGAGATGTGAGGAATCTTGATTTTTGAGTTTTGATCTTGGTTGGAAGCTTCCAACGTGCGTTCTGCATGTGTTGGAGATTCTAGAGGTTGTCTACGTGCATAGATAAGGAGTTCTGCATATGTTGTTCGACGTTTGCGATAGGTCGTGGAGGTGCCTCAGCACGTCTACGTGTGTTGGAGAGGTTCAGTGTACATTGAACGTTCTTGGAACATGCATCGTGAGTGTGAGGGAAGAACTGTGTTCGTTGTATATGGTGGAGCATGCACAGATCTTGAATCTGAGGATGATAAATCATCAGCTCAACACTTCTGCGTGCGTTGAGGATGGTCAACCCACGTAGAGGACGAAACTACTCACATAGAATAGGTACTGCACACGTAGATGCATGCCTTCTAGAAGGTTGTGAGTGAGACATGGCATGTCGGTTGTGTGAGGTTATAAATACCTCCAGCTGTTCTTTTTCGTCAGAACTCACTCTTCACCACTGAAATCACTCTTTGAATCATCTCTTTCCATTCCTTTGCTTCTCTTGATTTCCTTTGATTCCTCTTTGATCTTTAAGTTAAGAATTATTCTTTTTACTTGATTTTGAACATGAATAATTTGTCTAGGGATTTAGCTGAGATTTTTGAATTGTTTTGACTTCTGTGTTTCTGATGGAATGGAGTTTCTTTGATGTTAGGTTATGATTGATGGAGGTTGGAATCAATAGATTTTAGCTTTGGTTTTGGGAGTTTTTGTGGTTGTGTGAGATGGGTGTAATCCGAACTAGGGTTTGGATTCTCATGGATTTCTGAGTTATTTAGAGTTGGTTTCTGTTATATATTGATGAATATGAGTTAGAGATACCATAATCATGGTTGGTTTGGATGGATTTGATGATTTGTACTTTGAGGTGCAATTGATCCGAAATTGAGAATGTTGATTCTCAATGATTATGATCTATTTTCATATAGAGGATGTTAGATTAATGTTTTTGAGGATGTTTAGCGCACTTGAGAGTGTTCGGTTAGTTAGGAATAGTTCGTTTGAGAGTTCGGCATATGCATTGAATTGCACTCATGTATTCATTAAGGCTACAATACCATATTTGATGATTATTATGCTGTATTTTTATAGTATCTTGTGCTTGTCAGTACCAGCAGCCACCAACCAGTGGTCTTTGATTGGATTCCTAGAGCTTGGGACATCCAAGTGAGTGGATGGCAGCTTCAAATACATAGGTTGTGCCTCGAAACTGTATAGTATGTTTTTGATTTGTTATCGCATAATTGTGAACTTGATTAATCTAAGGATTGGTTAATTATATGAAAAAGGATTATGTGAATAAATATTCACGAATTTATTTTTGAAGAACCACACACATATATATATATATATATATATATATATATATATGTGTGTGTGTGTTTTCCACATGTTTGGACTATGAGATATGCATAGTTTTGATAATGTTTTTGGTTGTGGGACACCTTCGCTATGGGGTACATAGCTTTTGGTATACCAATGCATGTTATTACCTAGCTATCGAGGTAGATGGTAGTCATGTTACCTTAGCCCGATACATGATTGGATTATGGATCAGTGGTAGAGTCTATTACTATACGGTGGGAGACTAGCATAGACGGCACCACGATTTCTTATGGTCCCATGATAAGAAAATTATGTTTTTAGAAAAACATAATACTATTGGTAGTATTTTACCAACGTGTATGCATTTGCTTTTGGTGCTAACGTTTTAGAAACATTTTCTTTGCAATCATACTATGTATATAGTGTGTATATATGTATACCTATCGTATACTGCATGTCATATTTTCAAATGGGTTTCAAACCAGTCTTTGTGAGGCACATATGAGGCGATCTGAAGTGTTGTCCCTCGCTCACTGGTTTGACCCCTTTTGTTTCTCTATGTTTTCTTGTTTCTATTATTACAGGTTGATTTCGACTCAGCAATCTTTGGACATCTCCGCCCAGTCAGACACAGACATTTTCGTTAGTAGCACCTATTAGCCAGGCTACTTCATGGTATTAGAGCTCCATATTCGATATTTGTTGGGTTATGAGGTCTGTCTTTTGGTTTTGTATATGGATTTGCGACTAGGTCGCTTTGTAAATCTTTTGTATATATTATATTTTGCTAAATATTATTCATATAAATATATATGATTGTCTCCAATTTTTTACTGAAAATGTTTTATTAATAAATAAATGGGTAGAGCTTATGATCCTATGATGTTTATGCGAGATGGGTTGGGTTCCCACAGACGGTTCGCCTCGTACGCCGGTCATGGTCCGAAAATGGGTCGTGACAAAGGTGGTATCAGAGCCTAGGTTTCGTAAGTTTGAGTAGTTATGTACTCTGATATCAAAGATGGTATCAGGACATAGGTTTTTGTAAGTCTGGGGTCGGTGTGGAGCATAGGTATCTTTGATTGAGTATGTAAGATTTGCCTCTGAATATTCTTTGATTTTCGTTCAGGTACTATGGCAGATGCATGCATATGCATATTGATTTGCACATGTCACGACTCATAGTCGGGCACGTGACCGACGTACGAGGCAGACTGTCTGTGGACGCCCGATCCATCCTGCACCCGCCGGTGTGATCAGATATACTCCCTGACTTATCAAAATATTTATTTAAAAAATTTATAATTTTTTTATAAATGAAATAAAATAATATATATATATAAATACTACTATATATATATATATAAATACTTGTATATATATATATATAAATACTAGTATATATATATATATATATACATTATATAAAAAATATCAGTGAATACGAAATCATCAGAGTAAACCCCAAAATACAAAAGTGAAGCCCAGTATCCCATCAGTAACCTGATGTGGAGCTCTATGACATAGTAAAGTAGAGTCCCGAACGAGGGCACTCACAATAGCCAAAAGCGCCTCACTAGGTTGAGGTACGAGTCAGATGTTGTGCGTCCAAAAGATGTCACCTGCGAACTAAGGTATAACATGGACAATAGAAGAAAAAGGGGTAAGATTCCCTAGTGAGGAAATAGCACGTCAGAACGCCTTGTACGTGCCTCACAAAGACTGGTTTGAAATCCTTTTTCAAACTACAGCACAAATATATAGATACCATATAGTATATACACTATATACATAATACCTTTACTGAAATCGTTTTACCAAAACGTTCGCATTCATATCATACAACATGCATTCAGACAATATATACGTATATTTAAGGATTCATAGTAGGGACCAGTATCAATATCAATAAAGCAGTGTGGACTCTGCCACCTAACTGCTCAATAAACATGTGTATCTCGCTGGATACACGGTCATCCCATTAGCCCGATAACTAGTGCCTTGACAAAGCATTGGTATACCAAAGGCTACGTACCCTGTAGCCCGGTGTCCCCATATTCTGTGTGATACATACATAGTATTTCACATACAATCATAATCGTCAGTTAATCATAATCACATACTCAGATTATTAATTAACCCAATACTTATTAGTCAATTTATGTCATAGCCAGATATATCAAAAATATAATACTTAGTTTTGAAGACACAGCCTATGTGTCTGAAGCTGCTATTTCACTCACTTGGTATCCAAAGCCGTGGATCCAGTCAAATATCGCCCGCGGGTGGCTGCTCCTTCTGGCAAGCACACTGAGATGTACATATACAGACGTAGCAAATATCAATATGTGGTACTGTGGAAGTACTGATGCATGGTATGCAAATGCTGACTAACTCTCGATGGCATCGATAACTTATGCCAAAATACCCAAACTCTCATTTTGATCTATACCCGATCAATCAAACACTCATATTGGCTGCAATCAGCCTCTCGAGCAAGGATCTAGCGCCAGATCCTACAAACAACTTCAAAATCATCAAGAATCCAAATCCCAAAATTTGGATTTCTTGACCCACTCGACACAAATCATCAAATCTTGGTACCCAACGTCAGATCTATGTATTTCTAATACCTATCCATCATAATACATCAGATACAACTCCGGAACTGGCGAGAAATCTACCAAAATTTGGAACCCTAGCTCGGATCAAACCCATTTCGTTCAAACTCGAAATCATTGGAAACTAAAGCTATAATCCTGTGGTTACAACCTTAACTAAGCTTAATCTACCCATATTTAACGTCCTTTACAATAGAAAAGGAAGATCTGAACAAAACCCCAAAATATGTTCAAAACCCTAGATGAACAAATATGAGGTTAGATGACGGAAAAAAGAGATCAAAAAATGATTCTTACCTTCAGAATCGCAATGGAAGTGCTGATGAGTGATTACAAGTGTAGAGGAGTTGTTGAGAGAGTGATTTCAGTGGTTGAGATGAGTTATGACAGAAGAGTCATAGGTGGGTGTATTTATAGACCCTCGGAATTGAAATGTGGCATTTCATTTAATGCCCGTGGAAAAGGCCCATATACAGGCGTTAAACCTTCCTCTACGCATGTTGACCGAGTACTACGTGCATAGACTAAGCTCCTATATGCATAGACGGTAGATCTGGCGACCTTTCAACGATCAACGTGCACACCACCTAGTGCTATGCACGTAGAACACCATGCTCACCACGGTTCCAAGTCTAAGTCACGTCCAATGTGCGCGGACGTCTCTAACGCACACAGACGTGCACATGCACATTCACGGTCTGGATCAGACATCCTTCTAAGCACTTAGTACAATCACCTACGCACATAGACGACCCCCTGACCTCAATCTATACACGTAGAACACTCCTCAGCGCACACATATGACCTGCTATGTGCTTTGCACACACAAACCAGATTAAAGCATTCTCGATCAAAGTTTAACACCTCAAAGCCCCTAATTTCCCTAAAGTCTTGACGGAATACCATCAAATTCCTGTCAAAATGGACAGGATATTATATACTCTTCCCTCAAAAGAAATTTGTCGCCAAATTTCCAAGCACTAAGTCAGAGCTAACTGTACTAATACCACATTTGGTATCAGAGTACACTACTACTCCATACATACGAATTTAGGCCTCTAAAAGAAAATCAACTCGGTAATCCTCTCATTGGGCACCGAGTCCAAAAACCCCGAAGTAATCCCCGCCTCAAGATCATATAGTCATATAATCGAGTATCTAACTTACTTAATTCCCAATATGCAAAATGGTCAGAGTATGGAGAACAATAATGCATTAATGCATGAATAGAGATAGAGATAAAATCTTACTAATCTACGAATTTGTAGAACCAAACAGGTGCGAAAATCTACGCCGCATCTCATCCTCGGCCTCCCAAGTAGCCTCCTCCATAGAATGGTGCCTCCAAATCACCTTCACCGAAAGAATCTCTTTGTTTCGGAGTCTCTTGACCTACCAGTCAACAATCCGGACTGGAGTCTCATCATAAGACAAGTCGGGTCTGACCTCAACCGATTGTGGTGCCAAAATATGCGATGTATCAGAGCTATACTTCCGCAGAAGCGATACATGAAACAATGGATGAACAGAAGAAAATTGGGGTGGTAGAGCCAACTCACACACCACGACCCCTACTCGACCGATGACCTCAAATGGACCGATGTATCTCGGGCTCAAATTGCCCTTTTTTCCAAATCTCATAGCACCCTCCATCGGCGATACTTTGAGAAATACATGGTCACCAACAGCAAACTCCAAATGTTTACGCTTTGGATCAGTATAACTCTTTTGACGACTATTAGTAGTCTGGATCCTTTGTTGGATCAACCTGACTTTCTCAGTAGTCTCCAAGATAAGATCTGGCCCCAGTGGCACCCTCTCACCGGTTTCGACCTAACATAGTGGAGACCTACGCTTTCGACGATACAACGCCTCGTATGGTGCCATCCCGATACTCGAATGGTACAAGTTGTTGTACGCAAACTCCACTAGAGGTAAATGAGAATCCCAAATCCTGAAAAATCCATAGCACATGCTCTCAACATATCCTCTAAGGTCTGAATAGTGCGCTCGGACTGACCATCTGTCTGCAGATGAAAAGCGGTACTGAAATCCAATCAAGTACCTAACTCTTCTTGTAGTTTATGCCAAAACTACGAAGTGAACTGAGGTCCTCTACCAGACACGATAGAAACAGGCACACCTTGCAGACATACGATCCTATCAACATATATCTTCGCTAGGCGTGCCGCTCCATATGTCATCTTAACAGGGAGAAAATGTGCTGACTTGGTCAATCGATCAACGATGACCCAAATGGAGTCGTATCCCGAAGATGTCCTCGGTAGCCCAACTACAAAATCCATGGTGATGCGATCCCACTTCCACTCTGGAAGGGGTAACTGTTGCATCAACCCAGAAGGACGTTGATGCTCGAACTTTACTTGCTGACACGTCAAGCATCAGCTAACGAACTCATCTATATCTGTAATATTTCCTACTGTTACACGTCTAGTTTGGGATGTTAAGGATGTGAGGGATCTTGATTTTTAGGGTTAATTTCGGTTGGAAGAGTCTAGCTTGCGTTTTGTGTGCGTTGGAGATTCTAGAGGTCTTCTACGTGCATAGAAGGTGGGTTTTGTGTACGTTGATTGACATTTAAGCTTGGTCATGGATGTGCCTTAGCACGTCTGTGTGCGTAGGAGAGGTTCAGTATGTGTTGCATGTTACTGGAGCATGCACTGTGAGTGACATGGAAGAACTGTGTACGTTGCACATAGTGGAACGTGCGTAGATCTTAGTCTAGAGGCCAGGTAATCATCAGTTCAGCACGTCTGTGTACGTTGAGGATGGTACAACCCACGTAGATGTCGTACTAAGTGCGTAGCATGGGTACTGTGTACGTAGATGCACGTCTTTTGGAATGTTGTAGGTGCAACGTGGCGTGTGGGTTGTGTAAGGCTATAAATACCTTTCAGTCGTTCTTTTTTCGTTAGAACTCACTCTCATTTCTTTCCATTTCCTTTGCGTCTTTTGTTTTTCTCTTAATCATCTCTTTCCATTTCCTTTGTGTCTTTTGTTTTTCCCTGATTCCTTTTGGATCTTTAAGGTAAGAATTACTCCTTGATCCTTTCTTTTTCTTGATTTTGATCATCAATCAACTGTCTAAGGTTTTAGTTAAGATTTTTGGATGGTTCTGATTTCTGTGTTTCTGAGGATTTGGGAGTTGTTTGATGTTAAGTTATGATCGGTTGAGGTTTGGATCAATAGATTTTAGCTTCGTTTTGGGAGTTTCATGGTTATGTGATTTGGGTATAATTAGAGCAAGGGTTTGGATATTCATAGATTTATAAGTTATTTGGAGTTGGTTTCTATTATATATTGATGAATATAGGTTAGAAATACCATAATCATGGTTGGTTTGGTTGGATTTGATAATTTGTGCCTTGAGGTGTAAATGATCCGAGATTGGGAATATTGATTTTCAATGATCATGATCTGTTTTGGGGCAAAGGATGTTAGATTCATGTTTTTAAGGATGTTTAGAGCACTTGGGGGTGTTCTATTAGCTAGGATTAGCTCGGTTGAGAGTTCGGCATATGCATTGCATTGTCTTCATGCATCCCATAAGGCCACAGTACCATATTTAATGATTCTTATGTTGTGTTTGTTACAATATCTTGTGTTTTTCTGCACCAGCAGCTACCCACCAGTGAGTGGTCTTTGATTGGATTCCTAGAGCTTGGGATATCCAGGTGAGTGGATGGCAGCTTCAGACACATAAGTTGTGTCTTGAAACTGTATGCGTTTTTATATGTTATAACTAAATTGTGAACTTCACTAATCTAAGGATTGGTTAAATATATGGATAATGGATTATGTGAATAAGTATTTATGGTTTTGTTTTGAAGGAAGTTATATGAATATATATGGTTTTTCACTTGTTTTGACGATGAATATGCATGTCTTTGATTATGCTTTTGATTGTGGGACACCTTCGCTATGGGGTACGTAGCCTTTGGTATACCAATGCATGATGATACCTAGCTATCGAGGTAGACAGTAGTCATCTTACCCTGGCCCAGTACGTGATTTGATTATGGATCATGGTGGGAGAGTGGCATAGACCACACCACAATTTCTATGGTCCCATGATAAGTATATGATGTTTTCAGGAAAATAAATACTATTGATAGTATTTTACCAACATGCATGTGTTTGCCTTGGGTGCAAATGATTTCGAAATGTTTTCTTGGAAACCATACTATGTATATAGTGTATACGTATGTATACCTGCCGTATATCACATGTGCGAGTTTTCAAATGGCTTTCAAACCAGTCTTTGTGAGGCACGTATGAGGTGATGTGGAGTGTTGTCCCTCACTAACTGGGTTTGACCCCTTTATTTTTCTGTGTTGCCTTGTTTCTCTATTACATATTGATTGGATTCGGCAACATTTTGCATCTACACCCAGTAAGACCTTGACGTTTTTGGTTACTAGTGCCTTTTGGACGGACTACTGTGAAGTAGAGCTCCACATTCGATATGTTGTTGGGTTATGTGGTTTATGTTTTGTTTTTATATACTGATATGCGATATATTTATTTGTAATTATTATTTCCATATAAATGGATATGATTTTCCTTTAATGCTTTACTGAAAATGTTTTAATAAGAAATAAAAGGGGTAAAGTTTATGATTTTATGATGCTTGTGCGAAATGGGTCGAGCTCCCATAGACGGTTTACCTCGTATGTCGGTCATGGTCCGGAGACGGGCTGTGACAATAAGGTTTCTCTTTTGAATCTGTTTTCTATAATATTTTAGTTGGTTATGAATTTAATTCTGCCTTTTTTAAAATTTGGAGTTCATTTGAGAATTATTAAATTCTTCTTTTGATGAATGTTTTCTACGAAATTCAGTGTGTAGTTATTCTAAATTCTATTTCTTAATAAATAAAAGATATGACAAAGTAAAAAAAATGATTATGAGAATATGCATATTTAACATAAATTGTTGTGGATTAGAGAAGCTGAAGAAGCCAGATGTGAATTAGGTTTAGATGGAGGATAGAGATAATTTTGGTATTAGTGATTTAGAGGAGGGGTAATTTTGGTATGTAAAATTTTTTGTGGAATTCACTTAAAAATCCTACCAAATTTGATACGAATTGGGTTAATTGTCTTCAGTTCTCCAGAATTCAATTCTTAGAATTGATCCACATTTTTTTTTATCTTCCAAACACAAGAATTTGAAATTACAAATGAATTTCACAAAATTTTGTGGAGTTCATTTGTTCCAAACAGAGATCAGAGTTGAAATTTACTTCTAACACAGGGTAAATATTCTCATGTGATTGTTTTAGACTATACATAAGGTAAAATAATTTGAATCATGTGATTGGAAACAATGTTTCGTTGATATGCTTGATCTACTAAAATGATGCACTCTTTTTATCTAAAACCGCTATTGCCAGCAATCGGTATTTTCTCTCATCATAAGAATGTGAAACATCATAGGAGGGAAAAATATGTCCAAGTTTTCCGTGAGTAAACACAAATTACAAAATTTCATTGCTAATTTGCTAAAATACTTGTATACATAGAAACAGTTTTGTAATTTATGTCTATTTAAGAAAAAAAAATACATTTTTATTAGTGAAGAAAAAAATTCATTGTTCTTTTAGAAAACTAGAAAATAAAGATAGAAAAATCAAAACAGAAAATTGTTTTCTCAAAGCGTGTTGAGAGGACATATCAAGAGTACTCATCGACTCTTTTCCAGTAGCAGAACTGGACATTGGTAAATTTTAGAGGGTTGACGTACTCTGTGACTGCTCTGAGAGGCTAGAGAATCAAGGTTTGGAATACTCTAATAATCGAAGTTTGTCATTTGCAACAACCATATGGTAGATTTATTTGTCTGTAGGTTTTGTAACTTTTTTCTTTTGAGCACACAATTGTTGGTGTTGTCAAGTGTTTGGGTTATTTCGTGTTTAGCAAGATGTAGAAACACAGCAGCGTAAAATTTCAAGTTCAACAAATGTATTCCTAGAAGTATGCTTGAGTTGCAGCTTATTCCGTCTCTTTAAAAAAAAAAGCAAAAAGGAGCTTCAAAAAAGAAAAGAAAAGAAACCAAACTACGTCGACGCAATTCGATTTTCTAAAGCTTGAAGGAGACAGTTTACATATTAATTCTTTTCCCTGCTCAAGAGTTTTAGTCAAGTACCAAGAGGCAAAACGCAGAGGAAATTGTCCACAATTAGAACTGGAACTGCATCTCAGGTGTATAACAGAGAGCGTCGAGGTGGGCAGCCATGGCCTTGTTCATCGGTGGCGGCCCACATCTCAGAATCTGGAAATAGCATTATGAAAGTTAACAAAGAATCTAGCAGTTCTCTTCTATTCTTTTTTACTCAAAGATTGAGAAATGCAGCCAAATTCCGACGGTCCGCAGACATGAAGAGCAAATCAGATTTACCTGGATATCTGGTGCTGGTGCAGGTAAGTGATCTTCAATCATTTCTTTTGTCACGAAGCCAATGCCGCCGTTCCAAAGTTCAGGAGGCTGCGATACAACATTGTTAACAGGTCAGATCTTGTTATTAAAATGGCAATACTTGGGCGGAATTGCACGTGCATAAAAAAATTGCGCCACATGAGCAGCAGGCACCAATGGCAGTGCAGCCGCTCTAGTGTCAGCAAGTACACCCAAGCACAACAAGAAACTAAACAGAAAGTGCAAATGATTTGCATTTCAGCAACATATGAGCTGAAAAGACTCGTGTTGACAAATGGAGACTGCAGAGCATGACAGCACTTAGAATCACAGAAATTTCTCAACTGATCCTCAACAGAAATAAATTGACATCCAAATAGGTAACTCAAGACATTGTTTTAATACTTGCAGATTTAAGATATTTTTGTCCTCATAAAAAGCATATTCCTATAGTTACAATCGGTTTTTTGTCTGGCAGGCTCTGGTATCAAACTCACCACTAATTGGCCTAAGTTTAGCTAGGATTTCGCTGTCCATAGTAATGCTACTAGAAATTAATAGTTAAACAATAATGCATAAATTAATAATAAAATTCCGTCAATGCCATTTCGCTGAAATCTATAATTCCTTTCTCAAGAGAGGCATACAAGTGAAAGAAGAAATAAAAAAAAAAGTTGAGCAGAAGAAAATAATACATTAACAGAAATTTCAAATTATAAAAGGAAACCAACCTGATTCAAAACATAGTAGAGCTTGAGGCGGTAAGGGTGCAAAGCAGCAAGCTCGTCTATTTGGAACTGTAAATAAAAACATATAATTTAATTTGATTTCTTCACTTAAATTAAAATACCAATCAAAAGCAAGGTCAATAGAGTCAGGCTAGACAATTTTCTGGTCCAGTTTGTTCCCAAACTCTCTACAAGACTTAATTTGAAATAAATGTGGAACAGACCTTTAAAAGAATGTCCTCTTTAGTAACATTGGCGTAAATGAGTTTCAAAAATGTCTTGTCATTGGGGTTTTCTAATATGCCTCGGGCAACCTGAAGGGGAAACATTAGGAAAAACAAAAAAAGTTAGATAAGCCAGACCGAAGCAGGACATCAAAAAACATGCAAGCTAAACTTCACATAATAGGTAATATGCAGTAAAATCAACTTAATAACATACTTGGAACATTGGAGTAATGCCAGAGCCTCCCGCAATCATCCCAATTTCTCTAAACTGATTTGGCCGATACATAAAACGCCCCTGGTAAAGACAAAAAATTTTGAACCAGCAATGCAATGAGAACCTTGAGTCATGATGTATGGCATAGACAATGCACAAATTAGGAAACACAAGTTTCTACGAATTAAAAAACAAAATGGCCACTCCATAAAAGTTACATTTCAAAGATTATCACTCAAATTCAGCAAGTAACAGACCTGGATTTCCCATCTGCCACAGAAAATGATACAAACTCCTACTGCACCATGTCTAATTAATACAACAAGAAATCCATGCAGATTTACTAAGGCTGTAATAGTGCAAGCAATTATAGAAATCATAATAACACCAAAAATATCCACTTTTCGTTGTGTGCACCGACCTAACCATAAAATCACAGATTCCATAAAAGTATAGAAGCCCAGTCACAATTTGTAAGTTCAATTGTGAGGAAAAAACATACCTTGGGTCCCTTCACAGATAAATAATCACCAACACGCATCTCACGGAAATGATGTGACATTCTTCCTTGTGGATACATCTACTTTCAGGAAACACCAAATTAATTAATCACTTAAAATGGGGAAAAAAGAAGTAACTAAAATGTGAATAAATTAAATCCAAGGACCTAAGGAATTGATGATGACATTTACCTTAACAACTAATTCAAAGTACCCAACATCAGAATCCAATGTAGTTGGAGTATAAGGTTTAATAACCTCTTCACCTTGGCTATCCTTGCCCCTGTTAAGAGGAAGCGGTTAGTAAGTATAACAAGAAAAAATGCAAGGAAAAGAAATAAAGAAGAGATAAGAAGAAAGAACAAAACTCCATCACATTTCTTAGCATCTTTTAAAAATGTTTTGAGCCGTAGTTTGTATTATTGTTTCTAACATGATGGATAAAACATCACTTTCTTGATGCAACATAAAAAGAATCAATTTTGGACTGCTTACAGAAAAAAAGTGCAAAAAAGGAAAAATCATTGTTTTCTTTTGTAAGAAGAACCAAACGATGCAGCAAAAACACACTTTTGCATCAAACACCTGAAAGAACAATGCCAACTTAGTGTTGGCACTTAAAACTAGCTGGTCAGGAGAAAAACAATGGGGCATGTTGAAGTATTGACAAATATTGTGATATCTATAAAATACAGAAGCGCTGCACAATCCTATCAAGTTATCCATAAAAGGAAAATAAATCAACTAATTCTTGCCTGCAACTTATATGTTTTCCAATAGGAAGGCCCAAAACTGAAGTAGGTGTAGGAAGTTCAAAAGTGAACTTCGCCACATTGTGGCTCAGCTCTGTGCGCTTGACCAGTTTAAACTCCTTGAAATTCTCAGGATCTAGGCATCCTGTAACCACATTACACGTAGTCATCATCAGACAATAAATGTAGGAGAAGAAAAAAACATGTATCAACATTTTATACATCCTTGAAAAGAAATATGGCAATAGGAATTAGTTTTCGGTGATTGCGAATGATGCATTTCAGAAACTACCAGAAGAGACATAATTTACGAAACAACAATTAACAGTTTCATTCTACTTGTACATTAAGAAGACAAAGCTTAACGGCTTAAAGATCTATGCAACTAAGATTATACAAATGGCAGCTGACAATCACCAAGTTGATCACACTCTGCTTAATAACACATGGATTAAGGCCATAACAAAGCCAATTGTGCCACTAGAACCTTTTCGATAAGGAATTCAATGGAGCCAATCTGGTTCAAAAGCCTAGTAGAGATAAGCAGCTAGTTTAAAAATTATCTGCAACGACATCCAATAAACCACTATCTCCTAATATATTTTAAGTGATAAAAGCTTTTTCTTCTTCTTTTTGATGTACGTGTCATACTCAAACTGAATTCATATTTATCCAACACACTGCTCTCTCCTAATACGTTTAAGTAATAAGTTTTTTGCTTTGTTTTTTCCAATTCAATCTTTCACCTCAATTCAACAGAATTAAGTGTTACAGTGAATACAATGCCAAAATGAACTCATCAACAATCATTTAAAGTATTGAACTGTGTCATGAATTCTATTCAAATGTACCTCACAAATTTTCCGAACACACAGCAGCAACAAAACAAAAGTCTGGATCATAGGCAATAGCATTAACACGAACAAACAGAAATCCAAACATGGACAGAATTTTAAAAAAAAAAAACCATACTAGGAACCTTTGCTGCCACTGTCACACACATTACCACCAAACTTGACATACATCAAATTTGATAGCACTTGCAATACTAATCATTTTACCAGAAACCCAGAAATCAAACACAATCTAAAAGACACACATGCAAACAATCAAATCAAAGTCAACGGATCCAAGAATCAACAATCCAAGCTCAAAGCTAACACCCAACACAAACATTTACAAACCAAACAAAGCCGACCCGTGAAAGAAACAAAGAAGGTCACAAAGATCAGACCTTTGGGCTTCTTGGGGAACAAGAAGACAGCAGCAAGAACTATAGCCACAAAAGCCACACCAATACCACCAAGAACCTGGACATCAAGAGTTTGCAAGAACTGCAAATCCATGGTGGTGTCAATTGAGTATGACTCCACCAAGACAGAAGCAACAGGAGGAGTGAATCACAAAATGGGTTGGAAAGATCTATGCAGAATCTTGTAGTTTTAAGGGAGTGAGTAGCTGCTGCATGTGGCAATTAGTGGAGACTATAAAATACAAAGAAAGAAACAGGGTAGGTGAGGATAATTGGGGCATGGAAAAAGTGGACAATGTGTGAAGATTCTGTTGTACCTAATTCCTCCCACCTCTCTTTGTGGACTTGCTTAATTTGGTTGGGGTTGAATTGTTTCAAATTATGCAACCCAAAATAAATTAAAAAGACAATCTTGCCCTTTATCACAAATATTTACTGTGCTATTTTTCAGGTGATTTGACTTTTGTTTAAGATAAGATATATACATAATATTCAAAAATATTTAATAGTACTCAATTTAATGAATATAATTTTATTTTCTATAAGTAGGATTTTGGGTAGCATGTTTCTTGGTGTATTAAAAAAAGGGGTGCTCTTCAAAAAAAAAAGGGGTGGTAGTTTGGAGAAGGTTTTCATGTCACATAGCAAAAGCTAATAAAAAATAGATAATATTGACATATATTGAGTCTCTGTTAAAAAATAATCATTTATAAACTAAAGAATTTCAAAAAATAGGAATAAAAAATCATTGATTCAATAAAAATGTCGAAATTTTGGAGAGAAATTGAGAACAAAACTCTAGAATATTATTACAATGGCAAAACTAATGAAAAGTATTTCAGCATATAATTTCAGCCAAAAATGAAAAATGTTTAAAAAACCCTCAATAATAGATAGAAAATAAAAACAAACACTATAAGCAGTATTAAAAATAGAAATTCCTACCAAAAGTTATAACAGTTCGAAATCTTTTCAAAAATAGTAAAATTTTCAAGGCTAAACAATCGAACATGACCGAAAAAACGACGTAGATCACGGGAAAAGTTCGTAAATATTGTTCCTTGGTTTCCATTGAACTAAGTCTAGAAAATGCCAAAATTCAACTGCACAAAAGTCTTCCAAATTATGAAATGGCCACTACTTCAATTCATTCGAATCTTTCATCATGCTTTTCAAAAAAATGGAGAATAGAAATGAAACATTGGAAAGCTTGTTAAAATAAATTTGTTTTCTAATGCAGAAGTCAGAAAAAAAATTATTTATTTTTTAAATTTAAATATTTTAAAAAAACATATTTTGACATGATTTTTCATTTTTTATTTTTTGGAAAACTAGAAAACAAGGGCCTTGTTTTATTTATTGATATTCTTGCAAAGTAATTTTTTTTTTTAACAATAAAATAAATAAGGCCCTTGTTTTCTAAATTTTTATTTCCTTTTTATAAGAAAAAGGGGGAATGAGCGGTATATAAACCAAAAGAAATGAAAAACTAATTGGTGGAGGAGTTAGATGAATGACTATTTTCCTTTTAGTGATAATAGAATTATGATTTTAAAATTTATTTTTTTAATAAAAAAGGGAGATATCTCATCGAGTATTATTAATAGTCCTCACTTATGGTTGAAGAATATTGTGGTTACAAGCATAAATTTTATCAAAAAACAAAAGTGACGACAAATGTCGAGGAATCATAACAAAATCATAGATCCCAAAAGATTGAGCTAAACCATATTTTGAAATCCAGTCAGCACATTGATTCTCCTTCCTAGTGACATGTCGGATAATGGCACCATTCAAAATAATAAGATGTTGTATGCGAAAGATCAAAGCTTGATGGTTATCAGTCCAAAGGGGAGTCGAATTACAAATATTAACATCCAATAAAGAGTCAGATTCAATGAGAGCATTAGGCCAGATTTTAAATTTATTACATTGGCAGGAATGAAAATGGCGTATTCCCATTTAACGCCCTCTTAACTATAATCAACCATAGGTTTCTAACTCTTCACTTAAAAGAACCACATAAGTTTTTAACTTTTATTCAAGAAAAAAAAATCAATTATAAGGGCATATTTGTCCATTCGAGGATTGCTCTCCATTGTTGAAAATTGTCAATACCATAATATGCCCCTTGACAACTTCACCCGACCTGCAAAATTTTAGAAAGAATTTGGACTCTAATTTCTATGGTTTTGTTCGGTTATAGTGGCCGACTGTTTGGTCACTACTCATGTTACATGCATACTATTTTTTTTTCGTTCAAAAAAGAGAATGAGAATAACTATTTGTAGATACTACTATTGAGTATGATTATGCAGACTTCTCACTATAAAATATTCGATTGAGTTATAATTATTGAATGAATCTTACTATCAATTTAACAGATAAACAGTATATAATAGTAGGTTCGAGTTACCTACCTCGATTCCAGCAGACGCTCGGCTCAACCAGCAACGGAAGACAAAGGTCATGATCGGATCGATATTGGTCTCGCGAGCAAACCAAGGTCTGGTTGTCGACGGGAGTGCTCGTCTGTTTCGCAACCTAGATGTCACTTTGGATCGGGACCATCGACGAACGAGGAGCGAGTGGAGAGAGAGGCTTCATTTCCCTCTCTCTCACGTTTTTGGTGGGGATGGAAAGAATGGAAGAATCCTTCTCTCTCATTCTTCCATTCTCCATTTATATATAAGCCTTTAAATTGGTTTTGGGCCCAATAGGCCTAATAAGCCCAATGGGCTTAGCACATGGACCCTATGGGTCCATCTTAATTGGGTTCACCAATTGGTCTCGATTCATCGTTCTTGTTCACACATTGACCCACCGAGTTCGATTCACCCGTCATGGGCGAACGTTTTTTCCAACATCTCTCACTCGCACATGATGGCATGGTACATCATCATGTAACATGGTTAACACTCACATAAC
>CAODLS010234031.1:0-17622 GCA_948243855.1 Flueggea neowawraea
GACGGCCTTCACGATCCTAAAAAATAAATCCCTCCTCATACAAAACCTACGCCGAAAAATATCATCATTGTAGGTGAGATTTTCAGAAAAATAGTCATGAACTAACCGTTCGTGACCACCCACGCGGTTTCAATTAATATAACGTCTTGGTCTTTTTTCACGGCGTCGGCTGGAGGATTCATCATGTAGTATGGTTTGCTGTACTAATTTCAACATCTCTTCTTCAGCAGGATCATTCCAAATAGATTGCTTGAAATTATCTCGAATTTTTTTATACTCCTCGTCATCAGAAGAGGAGAAAATATTTGCAAGTGCAAATTCTTCCATTGTTTTGTTTTTGTTGTTTGAAAAATAATCAGAAAAATCGTTGGAATCCATTGAGAAAATATTTGGAGAGAAATTTTAAGAGTTGAGAGAGTTTGGGGGAGAGAAATGGGTGTTTGAAGTGAAGAAATGATAGAAAAAATATGTTTGGGGGAGTATTTATAGGAAAATGGGTAAAACTAGCCATTAGGGACCAAAAGAGTAATTTTTTGGCCCCCAACGGTACTCTAACGGTAATATTACCGTTGGAGTAAATCTGAATGTTGGATCAATTATATTCAACGGTCAGATTTAAATTTTTTTATTTTTTTTTAAAAAGTAAATGTCACTAGTTCCGCGCCTGACAAATGTAGTCCGTCCTCCTGCAGGAGGACGGGCTACCGGACTTACCGCGTCTCGGTCTGGGGGTAGGAACGGTAAGCCCCGTCAAAACCAGCCTTAGAGGGTGTGATTAGAATGATGGCAAAAGAAATGAATTAAAAATGATGTCATCAATAGGATTTTGAAGAAGAGCTAGGATGTCAAGATTATTTATATGTACAGAGAATGCAATATTGCAGTAGATTAGCTTTTTAAATATGGACACTTACTCTCTAGAGGGCTTTATATATTAGATCATCCTCCTATAGGATTGAGAGATATTTTGATGAAGGATAGAAATAAGTCTCTTTAGGATAGATTTTGTGATTAAGTCCTTTTATGTTTGACATATGTTTTTGTTTGTTTTGATTTTCTTGTTGTTGACTTTGTTTTGTATACAGATTTGATTTTGTTTTTCTATTTCGTGTTGTACGGTATTTTTTCGTCATAAGTGAAACTTATTAATAAATTGGTTAGGTGTCGTTTTTTTTTTAAAATATATATATATATATTTTTTAAGAAAAGGTAGGTGTGGGCAGTTGGCCCACCAAAGGAATCATGAATGGTGAAAGGACCCACAAACAGCCCAACAAAATAGCTCATGTCATCCACAAATGGACCCATCCACCCAATGATCTCACCCCCTCAGAAGCTGCTTTCCTCTCCTTTCTGCACCCACCTCCATCCATTCACGTCACTTCCCCTTCGCTTGCGTGTTGCTCCTCTTTTTCTTCACTTTCAGTCTTTCCCCATCTCTTTCTTTTTTAATTCAAAGTTGGTTGATTCTTGTTCATGTTTAATCAAACACAAAGTTTGGATTATCTCGCCAATCGTCACTTGCCAATTCACTACTTGTAACTCCATAACGTGTGCTTGGTCTAACGACTTTTCATGACTAAATAGTTGAAATACATTATGTTTTGAATATGCAAAGTGAGCATTGTTGGATTGTTTCGTTTAATATATTGTATAAAAATCAGTTAATAAATGGGTAAATTTGAGTAGATTTATTAGATTTGTAATGAAAAAATAATAAAACAACTTTTTTGTTAAAGCCTAAAAAATAAATAATATTCTGATTTCTCAATTCTCGTAGGTGAAGAAGGGAGATGGATAAAGGGATCATTGTCCAAAGAAGAATAAAGATAGAGTGGTAGGGTTTTGGGGTAGGGAGCCTATAAGAGTGGTCTAAAAGTGCTAATTCTTTGGCATATAATTGTTGGAGAGTTGGGTGCATTATGAATTAAGATTAACATTAAATTAATGATTGTTTAGGGAATATTAAGTTTTCCCAATGCGACAAAAATGCTCTTGGCCTTGGGCTTTGATTTCCACATCGACCCATTCTCTTCCTTTTTTTATTCCCCTAAATACTCTGCTATCCTTTTATCTCCCCTATCATCTTCTTTTCCCGATTATGCCCTTATTCCTCACAATTGCTTCCTCTGTATTTCTTCTACCCTTCTAGGGTTAAATATGTCTCACTGTCCGTCGTTCTGTTTGTTTACGCTAAAATTTGTACAATAAAATTTGTACAATTTAACTTGTTCCAAAAAGAAATTAACAACTTTTAGATTTACAAAAGTTTGAATTGTGATAAAAGAGGAATTACACATGTTAAATTATACAACTTTTTAATTAGCTTGAACAAGCTCTTCTTTTTTCTCATTTTTAGTTATAAACAGTTGAAACGGTGAATATTTTTTATTAGTATTGAAATGATAAATATTATTATCTTACATTTAGGTTATGTATATATTGTATTGAATTCTTCATATATAATATGAAAACTGTTATCTCAAAAGAAAGTATAATATAGAAACATTAGGCTAAGCTATTATTGGTTGCCAAGTGAATCCATAAATTACATGAAAAGTATATAAAAAAGAGGATATTCCACTGAAGACTCTTAAACTGAGTTCTCATTGAAGACTCCTTTAGTAAATTAAGTAACTGATACTCAAATTAAGTAACTCCAACAATAATTAAGTAACAGTTATGATTACTTAATTTATCGTAAAATTAAGTAACCGATTAAAATTAAGTAACTGATAGTCAAATTAAGTAACGACATCTAAAATTAAATAAATTTTAGAACTACAATTAAATAATCACTCCATAAAATTAAGTGACTGATACTGAAATTAAGTAACTGGAGTTCTCAATAAAAACTCTTTTTAGAAGTCATCATTATAGTATCACCCAAAAAAGGAGTATTTCATAAAATTAATATATATGTGTAAACAATAATAAAATCATATTATATATATTATAGTATTCCGGACAAAAAAGAAGATCAAAAGACATTCTCTAAGATTTCTCTATTGATTTTTCAAATTTTGTGGTAATTTATAAATTTTAAATAGTTTTTTATATAATTAATTTCATTAATATTTATTAAGCATATTAATTATGCTTTTATTATGCATAAATTTATTTATTTATTAATTCATGTGATTTAATTTCATTTAATAATTTATTTTTAAAAAATATTTTAAATTAATGAGGAAACCTCAAGAGACAAGTTTGAATTTTATATTTAATTTTTAATTTTTTAACAATTTATATTTTAAACAATTTTTTGAATTAAATAAAAAAATATTTTTTAAGTCACTAAAAGAAATCATTCATATTTAAAGATAAAATTAAAATAAATCATCCAGATTTAAAGATAAAATTACAAGTCACTGCCAGTTGTTATAATCATCATTAGATAAATTTTTATTCGCATAATTTTAATTTTTTTAGATGCATTATACAACAAAAAAATTAAAAAACTGTACTATTTTTTCCCATCTAAATTATTTTGTTGAATAGACAAAAAATTATGCTTCAAAATCTTTTATACTTATTATAAATTGTATAAAATAAAAATTTAAATACAAAAATTAAAAAAATGGTCTAATACAAAATCAACTGATTTAATTGACATAGCAAAAAATAATTTATTTTAAATAAAATTATATTATACTTAATATGTATATTGGACAAAGACGACATATAAAAACTATCAATGATAATTATTTTATAATTATTATATTTTAATAATTAAATTTTAAACTATATGTATTATTTACTTTATATAATTTGAAATTAAATTGATTTTTAAATTTAAAAATCATAAAATAAAATGTAAAAATATACCTGTGCGGCTTTTGGTTAAACCATTTGCTGATCCCCAACAAATAAATCCAATTAAATGGTGCAAAACTTGGAACAAAACATAGCAAGAAGGTCACCCATGTTCACTAAGAGGCAAGTTCGATTAACATTAGCTCAATATAAGAAAAAAAAAATAGATGTATGAAGCCGATAATGTTGATCCATTCCTCGTGTGGACAACTAAAATAGAAAAATAGAATCATATTATGCTTGGATAACCTCCTTAAGAAAGAAGTTTATTCGGAAGGAGTACAAATAGAAGCAGTTTTAATCTTCTAATTAGCCAAACACATCATATCATATCATATATATTATAGTATTTTGGACAAACAAAAAGTTGAAGAGAATCTCTAAAATTTCTCCATTGTTTTTTTTAAATTTCGTAATAATTTATAATTTTTAAATATTTTTTATATTTTATTTAATTAATATTTATTGGACACATTAAATGTGTTTTTATTCTCTATGAATTTATTAATTAATTAAGATGAATTAAATTCATTTAATGATAATATGAATCCAGACAGATAAAAATTGAAGAGGCAATTTTTAAAATTTTTTCATTAATTTTTAAATAATTTTTTATATAGTTAATTTAATTAATATTCATGGGATATATTGAATGTATTTTTATTCTCTATGAATTTATTAATTAATTAAGGTTAATTAAGTTTATTTAATGATATATTATTAAAAATTAGCTTAAATATCAATTGTAAAACTTCAAAAAACACATCATATTATATACATTATAGTGTTCCGGACAACAAGTAAGTTGAAAAATTATCTATGTATATGTTTTTGTTGTTGAGAAATGATATTTTCTTGCTTGAAAGAATTTTGTGGGAACTGTTATTTGATTGACAAATAGATGATATTTTGATATTGTATTGGTCTTTTGATTTGCCTACATTATAATTATTTATTTTATCATGTTAAAAAAAATCACTTATTTCTATGAGCACATATCTTTGTTTTTTCTTATGAAGTATATAAATGATCTTGTGGATAAAATCTAAATTTGTTTGATTTACCATCATTATAACCACCATATTTATTTTTTTAGGATCATATCAATTCAAAAATTTAAAATTTTAAAATTTTAAACTCAAAATTAAGTCCGCCCAACGCATGGGCATTCAAATTAGTAAATATAATAAGGCTGAATCACAACAATTAACCACAATCAAGATAGCCATTTCCCTAATTTTCGATTTTTTTATATATTTTAAATATTTAACATCAACGCATTCATTTCTTGTTTTCCAATCCATTGTTGTTTCAATGGATAGTCTCTTGCTCTTCTTTCTGATTTATTATTCGACCGTTTTCCTTAATTCATCCATGCCTATCTGTTTTACGAGCCTCTTCCTCTACTTTTTTTATTTATCAAACCACATTTCTTTGTTCTCGCCATTGCCCTTTTCCCTCGGTCTCTCTTTGATTCTTTGCCACTAAACACCCTTTTTTGTTAGAAACGTGAGAGACGTTTTATGAATGAATGAATTCTCATGGCATGATCATATTTTGATTTTTTTAAAACTAAGTTTCTTTGTTGTGCGTCTGTCTGTATCCACAGAATTGAAGTAGACAAAGAGACTAAAATGCGTATAGAGTCATTTGCACTCGACGCTAAAAAGAAAGTCTTATTATATGATCGATGCTTACACGAAACCTTTTGTTAGCGGCTCCTATGTACGTGAACAAACAGTCTTTGCTTCTTTCTTCTTCACTTAAACTTTTTCATGAATATGAATACGCAATAATTACTCATATTTTGTAAGTTGTATTGATTATATCCCTCTACCATTACAGCTAAAGACTTCCATTTTTTCACAGTTAAAAGCAAGTTTTGAGTTTTAAGAGAAAACTTGGATATTGACGAAACATTTTGATGCATTCATTGCATGGAAGTATACTTCCAGGGACTGATTTTCACTGGTGTATGCAATTGGTTTTCAGTTTTTGCAACTAATATTGATGCGTGGATCATTTGCACACTCTTGATTTTCACTTTTGTAGGTGGTTGTGGACAGGATGTGAACTGATGTTCATTACTTTGTGTAATTTGCAAGTTGTATAGTTAGGTCATAGGTGGGGTTATGCAATTTTGTGATTTTTTCAATTTGTTTGGTTCCTTTCAATAAAAATTTGGAAGTTCCCTAAAATTAGATTTTGAAATAATTAAATGTTTTATATTTTATTTTTAGCATTGAGTGATGTTGGAAAATCGGTCCGCCCATGACGGATGGATTGAACTCGGTTAGTCAAAATGTAAACTGAGATCGTAAACTAATTTTAATTGGCGAACCCAATTGAGATGGTCTCTCAAGGCCCATTAAAGGCTTATATATATAAATATGAAGCATGAAAGAATAGGATTCATTCTTCCATCCCCCACACACCAACGTGAAAGAGAGAAGAGAGAGGGAAGCTCCTCCATGCCTCTCACTCCACTCGTCCTTCGTTCGTCGATGGTCTCGATCCACGTGGCATCTAGACTGCGAAATAGACGAGCACTCTCGTCGACAACTCGACAGTGATTTGTTCGCGAGACCAACATTGAAACACGGTCTTGCAGCCGATGTATGTTGTTGTGTTATCGCCGGAGTCGAGGTAGGTAACTCGAATCTATTTATTATATTGTTTATTAGTTAAACTAATATCCGATTCCTTCATTGGTATCAGAGCAACACAAATTTTTTGAATATGTTTTGAAAATATTGTTGGTCTTTATCTAGAATGTTTGATATATTTTTGTTGTATTCAACTTTCTATCAAGAACGTCGTTTTTGCTTCGAGTCCATCTTGGGCCAAAATATGAAAGTTGGATTTTCGAAATTCTAACAAAAGATTTGAGATCAACGACCTCAAAAATGTTACTTGCCAAAATTTTATAGCGAAATTCCATCGGTAAGGTCATCAAATGGACGAAAATTCGATCGAAAAATACTGAGTAAGAAGTTTACAGATAAATTTATTCATCTGATAAGAACGACAACGTGGCAATTTTGATTCACCCACACGCACCACTAAGAACGCGACACTTGGCAGAGGCTTTAATTCTGTCAAAGTTGACTGAAATGTTGACCAATCAGAATGTGACATTTATCAAACGTGAACCACTCATAACTCGAAACGTGGCAGAACAATCTGAAGATTTTAGCCACATCATCGCCATGTGGATGAATGACATTGCAACACGTGGCATTTGGTCAAGGCAGTCAATGTTGACCAAGTATGAACTTCCACCTATGACACGACGACATGTGGACGCATATGGCTTCTTGTGATGTCGACACGTTGCATCGTCTGGAGATGAAACGTGGCAACATGTGATTCCCATATGTGGCACGATCTATTTGTGACATGTGGCGTCACCTGGATGCAATACGTGGCCGGAGTAGTATGACGCGTGTGGCGGCGTGTTGGCGCGTGACACCCTTCGGCGGCGTGTGGACCATTCCTCCGGCGCGTGTCAGCGCATGACACATGTTTCGACCACCAAATTTTATAATGTTTTCGGCAGAGTAATTAGTTGGATTTTTCTAAGATTTTTGGTATATTTTTCACAATTTTTTGAGTTTTCAAACTATTTTTCCCAATTTATTAGTGTATAGATAGTGCTCAAAAATTGTGAGAAATTGCATTTTTCTGCCAAGAATTATTTTAAAATTTAGTTTTTAAAATAATTAATTTTGAAACGTGCTAATATGGTTCTCATTTAGATAATTGAAATTTGATTTCAATTATTTGGGCGATATATGAGTACGTATCTACCCGCTTTATTGTAATTTATTACAAATAAACAAATGAGGTAAAAACATATTACATAGAATGAAGCGCGAATTAAGAAAGAAATTTGCACAACTCCCGAAGTGAGTATTTTGGGATAGTTGTGGTCGTGAAGGAAATAATTAATTGTGCATTTGTTGTGCAAAGGTAATGATGGTTTTATCAATTCATAAAAGATTATGAATTCTCATCACCGATATCGGCTAAATTTTTGGTCCATTCTAGAATTTCATAGAAATATAATCCCCCAAGTATTGTGGAAATATACTTAGAGATTCTAGAAAATAAAAACGTTTTGAAATTGGTATGTTCAATATTACACCATGATCATCATAAGAGATCATGAGAAGTGAGAGATCTACTTTAAGGTTGTATGATTGATAGAAATCTTGATAAGTTGACATGACAACTTATGAATTTTATACTAACACATTAGATAACAATCTATTGTGTATCCAATTGGCAGACAAAGGCCAGATGTTATATTAACAGAGTATTAATTTGGGGAAATTTTATAAACATTATTTGTGCATTAATGCTAACCAATGTTGATATGTGTATGTTAACATAGAGATAGATTGGTTGGATTGCATGTTGGTTCAATAAATGATTATGATTCCATTTATTGTTTTGACTTATTATTATAATGATTTGCCTTAATTTAATATGTAATATTTTATATGTTGAAATATATTACCCAATTATTGAATTTGTTTCAATAATTGAGATGACTAACATGGATTCCTTAAGTCAAGTGGACTTTAAAAGTAAATCCAAACAATCGTTATTTACTATCTATGAAATTAAATATAATATAGTTAATTATTAAGACCGATATGATAAATGTACACCTAGTGTATTTTTCGATTCAAAACTTAATAAGAGACTATGCTAGTTTAATTTTTGGTTGGATAGTAAATATATGTGTATTGCTATCTGAATTACTTGTGTGCAATTATGTCTTGTTGTTTGACAAGTTTATTTGTTATATTCACTGCTTTCTAAAAGTCGATTGATGTCGAGTCATACGAGAACGTATGTTGAGCTCAGGTTGCATTGATCATAAATCCTAGATTATAGAAATCTAATATATACTCTAAGAGAAAAAGCTTGTGCCCCTTTGAACTTGGTTATCTTCAAATTCAAGGATGAGTAGAATATCACTCAACACATTTTAGACTGAAATGTCTATAAGATGTGGAAGTTAGAAAATTTCACTACGTCCATCATCGTCTTTTATCGGTACAAAAGATGATGTATTCACTTAGCTACTTTGCAAGTATCAAGATGCAATGCATTTAAAAGTTGCATTTAAGAAGCAGTTAGTTGACGTGACACTAACTAAGCTCATGGTCTTTGACCATCGACTGATACTTGTTATCAAAACCTAATCATGTAATAGACTTGTAAGGCTTATATGATTAAAGAGCTAGTGATACTGATCATAGATTGATCAGGGACAAGGTTCAAAGATGTTATCCACATCTTGCCTAGAAGTTAGGAGCAAATCGAGCTGCAACTAACCCACGGTTGTCTCATTCATGAGATTGTGAGTAATTCGATAATGTCTTATTCTATTAGATAAATTCCAATACAAAGACAAAGAATATGTTTAAGAACCTAAGTCCTTAAGAAGTGGAGACTAGACATAATTTTGAAGAAATTCTAGAACATGAACAATGTTAACATTTTGTGAGTAAAATGTTAACGACCAAAGGCACATCATATGTGAAAAGATGCACCTTTGAGAGTACGTAGCTCAAACTCACGCAAGTGAGAAGAGTTGCCTTGTTGAATGTTCTTTATCAAATTTTGTCATTAGCCGACGATTTATTCGATCTTAATTATCCTCATAATGAAGTTTTAAAATGACTTTATTTGACTCCAACTAGTTCCAATGAGGAACAAGTTGAGTATGCAAGTTACAACTCGGCAGTGGGAGTTGAATGATTTGGCGTGTACGAGCTAGTCTTATGAAATGCTAAACCTTTTCTTGCAATAAATTCTGTCGTAATCATATTGAAGTTTGCCTTAAATTTGTGTTCTAACAATTATGATATTTATTAGATCTTGATTGAGTGGAATACTATTTTGGCATTAAAAATGGTTTCTTAGTTAAGGTATATAACTTAACTATTGAATGACCTAGTTTTCGTTTCTTGCTACTTCACGTGGTCATAAGGGATTATGTGAAGTTAATGCACACAAATCAACCACTTTGGAAAAATCGACTACGTTGATTAGTTCAAGTGGGAGTATTAGACAATTGTGTAAATTCAAGTTGTCTAATTGCGAGCATTGCAAAGAGGGAATACTAGAAAATAAATCATTTCAAAAGGAAATTTGAGCTAAATTTTCATTGCTATTAATCCATTTTTTGGCGTTTGATGTTAAAAGAATAAGAGGGCAAGACTAATGCCTACTATTTCATCACATTCGTATATATGATTATGAAAGATGCATTCATATCCATTTGATTCTTCATAAGCAATAATAGTCAAGTTAGTTTGTGCTTCTTGATTGTTCTTACTTCTTGAAAATCAAGATGGAAAACAAATAAAACTTTGTAGATCGACTAAGGTCGAGACATCTATATGATGAATCCAAAGCTTTATGTGATGAAAGAGAAATGAACATTAACTATTTATTTCTAGACCTTTAAGTTCGTTACTTGTATATCTCATGGGTTGTGGATTGGTCAAGTGTATGACCTACATCACTTGGAACCAAGAGATATATCACCAATATTCACGATACCTTAGTTGAAAAGATTAAGAGTGGTAAGGTTTTAGATACCTTACTGTATCAAAATGATACAATCGTCGTGAGATAATGAGAAATTTGCATAATAACGAGTTATAAGAAGTCACATTCCTTGGGAATAGATTTCTTAACTGGGATTAGGAAATTGAAATCTTTTATTACTCTGAGATATAAGAACTAAGACCATCAAGATCACTCCATCCGAGTGGGAGAATTATTGAGGAGAGTGAGGAAAAATTATAAGAAATAAAGTTGGGCAATATTATGTGAATTACATCCTTGGGTTTTAAAATCTCAAAAGATTGATCCAACCGATTGTTTTTTCTTTCTCCGAAAGGGATGCATCGACTTGGGTAATGTATGCTTGATTTTTTAAAATATCAAGAGATGAATCCAAACAATTGTAATATCTTTCTCTGAAAGCGATACATTGATAAGTCTTGCAGAGATTTAACTTTTATCTCATCTACCTTAAGCGTGTGCGGATGTTCCTGATCCTGACTTGAGTGATAACAAAATTCTTATTTCTAGTGGGAGTAGAAAATATTGATCCTAGTGGGAGTTCCTATAGGGAGCTTGACCCACTTGGAACATCGAGATTCCTACTTTCTAGTGGGAGTAGGAAACTTGAGACCAGTGGGAGCATTTCTTTCAAAAATGCGTCGAACTAGAAGGGATAAAGTCTAACGATGATATTTCTTCGATAAATGAATCGATCGTGATTCTTTTTGGTAAAGTCTCACGATAACATTTTTTCGATAAATGGTTTGATTGTGATCCTTTTAGTAACACCACAAGTCAAGGACAAACCTGCGAGTATGTTACATGTTCACGCATCCCGGTGAAATTTATATGAATTAAGACAATGGAAGTGCAAATGACATTTAAGAGATTGAACCATGATTAAGAAGTGGTTAATTTACCCAAAGTGTGAATACCCATTGGAGATAAGTGGATACTTAAGCGATAGATTGAGAGATACATCGATAATTCCAACTTGTTGAAAGATTTACCTATACCAAATAGACTTTGACATTTAGGCTAGTCTATATCTCGACCTACATCAACAGATGCAGAGACTCATTTTCTCAATAGAGAATTTGGAAATAAAATCTATAGAATTTGAACCAATGGTTTCATTGTCAAAGGTGTGACCTTAGACATTCTTTGAGAGAATGGTACATTCATATTTGTTGTGATAATACCATATTTTTTAAGGTGAATCTTGTCATTTTAACTTTGTGTGAATATCACACTTGTACCTAGAAATAGTCTTGCATACTTGAATGACATCAAAGATTGGTCAAGGTCCAATTTTGAGATTGCTAATATGGGTTGACCTTGGAGTTAAACTCGAAGAGATCGTTCGAGTGAATCGTTGTATATCTCAAGTGAGATGGATCAACAAAGTACTTGAATGCTTTAGCATACAGAAATGCATAACTCATAGGTGATCAGTAACTAAGAGCAAGTCTCTCAGTTAATGCGTGTGTCCATGTACTATGTGAAAGGAAGAATGTTTGAGTAATATTCTTCACATGAATGTCATGTGAATGTATTTTGTAATTTAGAGTACATATGTTGATTACAAGATCATGTCTTGTAATAAATACCTAGGTGTGTGTAATGCTTAGTGTGTGCAATGCCTAGAGTTTGCTATGTAGTCAAGTTAGCTAGCAAATATTAACCCAACACATAAAAAAGAGTGTTGGGAAGTAGAGAGCGAGATACTTGGATGTTTTAAATACACTGTAAGATACTGTATTATCATAAAGATTTGTGATAAAATAAAACACAGTTGCTAGTTGGATAAGTGACGTGGATGAGAGGGGTGTCCATATCTGGCTTTGTGTTTCTACTTGGCAGAACTGCAGTGCAATATGATAGTTAACTACAAAGTTGAGTGATCCACTAATTATTAACCACCTAAAGTATTAACAACAGTCTTCAATTAACCTCGATTGCTTAGGGATCGAGAAGATCTAATATAAGTCTAAGCAAATCGAAACCAAGTATCATGTTGTGAAAGACTTGTTTTCACAAGAACAAGTAAATTTGAGTACAAGTTTCACAAGGAGAAGTGAACTTGGAACCCATGCGAGACGTAATTGTAAGATCCATTAATAAAAGCTTATAAGGAATAAGTTCCTTAAGATCCGCATGGCATATGAAATGTGTAATCCCTTAAAAACATGATCTTTAATAACATCATTATGAGCAATACATGAGCACAAATGCTGAGAGTTGACATTTTTATAAATTTGAGTGTGAAAGCATGTTGGACAGATAAGTAACCCACTCACACGGGTGTTTACCTTAGTTTTCCTAGTTCGTTGGGGGAAGAACTAAGATGAGGCTGATTTTGAACGTGGAAAGAGATCAAGAGTGCATTCATAATTAAGAGGTCGTCTTGCATTTTACATTGATGAGTTCATTGTAAAAAAAAGGCAAGAAAAAGTCGTACGAAAATAGACGTACGCCATATGATAAATTCCTATATCGATCATTAAATTGATCAGATGCTAAAATTGAGAGATTTTAGCATATTCTATCTTAAAGCCAGAAGTAATCCTGTTAAGTGTGGATTAAAGTTAGATAATGAAATTCATCGTAACCGAAGTTTCTGTGTGGTGTTGACAATATTGTATAAACATGTGCTCCTCTAAGGGAAGGAAATAACACCACAATACATGATCATACTATGTGTGCTATATTCACGACCATAGGGATGAAAAAGATTGAAAAGCGATCTCATTTTTTCTAGTGTGAGATCCTGCCATGAACATGTGGTTCTCGGTACTACCTACCATTAGAACCCTTAACACATTCAAACTTGTAGTTAAGTTTGGTTACTTTAGCTTACCGTTAATGATCATGATTGATTCGACCAAGCGTGTCAACCTGGACAAGTAAACTTGGCTATATGGATTGTTTGATGTAAGAGGGGAAGTTTATTTTTAGACGTACTCGCACTAGTCTCAAAAGTTTGCTAAAACCAGTTCTCATGTAGTATGTTACATGATGTGTGAACTTTGAGTAAAACTTTCGTGAGATCGTGAAGCTCGAAAGAAGTGATTGTGTGGATACAAACTAGATTAAATGCATACGTTCCAACAATTTATGCTGTTGTTGCATACACTTTGGCAGAATAGAGATGTTCTACAAAGAGACGCCTTCTGGCAGGATTGAGTTTGAAGCTGTTATACAACCCTAATAGGTGTATAACAAATACGCTCTCATCGTATGCTAGTTGTGCGGTCTATTTACTTGTATGACGAAATGATCGAGCATGGTTATGCAAGTAATAACCATGTTACATGATGATGTACCATTCCGTCATATGCGACTGGGAGAATGTTGGAAAATCGGTCCGCCCATGACGAATGGATCGAACTCGGTCAGTCAAGGTGTGAACTGATACCGTGAACCAAATCTAATTGGTGAGCCCAATTGAGATGTACCCTTAAGGCCCATGTGATGAGCTCATTAGGCCCATTAAGCCCATAAAGGCATATATATATATATATATATATGAAGCATGAAAGAATGGGATTCATTCTTCCATCCCACACACACCAACGTGAGAGAGAGAAGAGAGAGAGAAGTTCCTTCATGCCTCTCACTCCACTCGTCTTTCATTAGTCGATGGTCTCGATCCGAGTGGCATATAGACTGCGAAACAGGCGAGCACTCTCGTTGACAACCCGACAGTGATTTGCTCGCGAGATCAACATTGAAACACGATCCTTCAGCCGTTGTATGTTGCTGTGCTATCGCCGTAATCGAGATAGGTAACTCTAACCTATTTATTATACTGTTTATTAGTTAAATTGATATCTGATTCCTTCAAGTGACAATATAACAACTTAAAAATGACAAACATTATCTCGATTACAATAATAAATTTATGGAAAATTAACAGTACTTAACTCTTGAGCTTCGAGTAATGTATTGAGAGTTTGACAATTTGAATACATGTTACAAGTCGACTTGAGATTTTAACTTGGGTGAAGGAGCATTTTGCACCCTAAGGTTTGCTGGTCCAGCCAGTTTAGGACCTAACTTTTTTTTTGGCACAGTTCAGTATTCAAACTTGTAAAAAAAATGCTAACATCACCCTAGGGTCTAAAATACTCCTCACCCTTTTAACTTATAAGAAATTAATCGGAATAAGTTTTAGTAGTTATAGATTCCATTTTTTTGACGTACTCTTTATGTCCTTCCGATTTCATAAGCATTTCCCTTTAGTATAATATTTCGTATGAATTTTCAAGTTGTAGATGATTTTTTAACTGCCGATTGTTGATGAATTTGAGACCCGAATATATAGAATTTACCATTTTCACATATAGTATAATAAATGTTCATCCAGGGGCGAAACCATGTGGGGTCGAGTGCGGAGGGTACCCCTAAACCTCCCCATCCGCCTCCACAAACGCTAATTCATCTGTCACTCATTGCTGCAACTCCTTCGAAACAGCCACAAAAAAAGATAAGAAGACAAGTAAGACGCGACATTTTGTGTAATTTTAAAACCACATCTTTTTGCCCCCTTTTTGTTTCAAAAAAAGTCTTCGACGAACGACTTGTTGTTTGCTGAAGACAAAATTGATGTTAAATTGTAGAAACAACACAACAACAAGCTCCCTTTTCACTCACTCTCTCTTTGACTCTTCTGGTATTAAAACGCGAAAACAGACCAACTCTGCCACCACTGAAACTCGCCCTCGCTGTTCATTGCTTTCTTCTCGCCGTCGTTTGCCTTCCGGTAAGTCGAACTCCTTCAACTCTTCTTTGTCTTTCTTTTTCTTTTGATATTAACTAAGTTATGGTTTTTCTATGGTTAAGTACTTAGGTTGTTGTTTGTGAATTTTTGATAACATAATTTCTGTTTTGAACTTGTGATTTAGTAAATTTTGTTATTGAGTTAAACTTTGAATTGAATTTTATCTATTTGAGTCAAATTTCAAATCTGTTTTTTTCTATATTTTGGTAGGTTTGTTAATTGGCAGTGTCGTAGTGATTGGAATTTGAATTTAGATTTTGGAGGGATTGGTTTTCTTTGCTCCGTGCTCTTTTCTGCTCTCTTTTTTTCTCCTAATTTAGTTAATTAGTGTTTGTTAATTGTTAGTTTTTTGTTAATTTCACCGTGCCGTAGTGAGTTTTATATACTTTTTGTTTAAAAAAAATCATTTTAATGAAGAATTGTCCGCCCTCACTACGAATAATCCTAGCTCCGTCACTCTATTCATCCACTATATTACTCACTCAAATTTTATACCATTAGACAATATTTTATCTTAATTAAATAGTACTTTATTATATTTAAAAAAGAACAGATTTACCAACCCGCAGGAGCGCGAGTACATGACTAGTTAATCAATATATAGAAAAACATCATAACATTCTCATTTCTTAGAAATCCTTGTATCGGATTGTAGGATTCGTCGTTGGAATACGAACGACCAGTCGTGCAAAACTGGAAGACGATCAACTCCAAACGTGCATGACCCCGAGAATCGAGGTGCCGTTGCGATGTAAAACCTGTTGGTCAAAGTCAAGGAAAATTAGAAGAAATTAAAAAATACTTGGAAACTAGGAGTAATAAGTGATACGGTTAAGGATGAGCGAACGTGGAGAAACTGCGATCAAAAGAGAAAAGAAGCGGAGGGAGAAAAGAAGCGGAGGGGGGGAAAGAAATGGTGAGAGGAAGAGCAATGGTGGTTATGGCGATGAGTACGGGGGTCATTCTCATTTGGGTTCATTTCAAGAAGCCTTTTTGGGATCCTTTCACCCAACATTTCTCCATCCAATTCCAGGTCACTTCTCTATTCCATTCAATTCTTTCATTCTTCAAACCTGTTATTAACAAGCAAAGTAATCCATTTACAGATTTAATCGCACATTAATTTTAACTCTTTTCTTAATCCATTTTAAATTTTGTTTAGAAAAAAATGTGTTGCCCATTACCCAGTTCAGATTGTGATGAGGAAGTGTCATTAGTTTAGTGGGCCTTACTTGAATTCTATTGGGCCGGGTTTTTTGATCAATAATTAATTTTTCTCCATAAATCTGAGTTTTTTTTAATTTATTTTTCTTTTTGAGTATAACGGTTTACTGGAAAAGTTAGTTAACAAGGGCCCGCCAGATTGACCACACCTGCCAGGCATAACACAGTGTCAACTGCTTCAACATCATGTTCACTGCACTTCTTATTCACCTTAAACTCTTCCAAATCTAAAAACTTGAAAAGTCCTTAAAGCAATGCCTTGCGTTGTTGATGTTTGGTAGGAAGTAGTTTTTGTTGCAGATATGAAATGGACTGCGTATTGGTTTTCAAGGTTAGTTTGTAAAGTGGAGCTGAGTTTTCAAATCTGTCTTGCATTTCACTCCTCTTTTTTATTTAACTTATTCAAGTCACTCTCACCTACTTCGTTAGCTTCACTTTCAATTCAATGCTTAGTTTTGATGTGCTCGTTCTACCAGTTTCTTCTTTTAATTCTTTTTTCCAATGAGTGAGCCACCGAATCTTGAGTTTTTTTCTTCTCTTTTTGATCTGATGATTTGGTGGGAAGATATAGAAAGACAGTTTCTTGTATGTATTTAGAGGCTTTTGTGCCCTGTTTCAGAAGAAATTTGATATTTTTAGAGTTTCCTGTAGTTATTAGTCCAAGTTTGTTGTTTTTCAACTGATATATAGACGTTGGCTAATCAGTTTGTCATAATGATTGAGAGGGATAATTCTAACATGTGTTAATGAACTTATGATTAGAGATGATGGAGGTGTGGTGTTGTTGGAATTTTTGGCTGCTTTATTGAGAAGGGTAATGCTAAAATGGGGAAGCAAAGATCACCAATAATTCCACGTCCGGGATTATCTTTTGGGATGAAAGATTATCACAAAAGGGATTTTGAAGGTTTAACAGCCAGCGATCCCTCCATTGGTAGGAGATCTTCAGGAGGAGATAGTTATTTGAAAAACAAAGCTGAATTGCTTCCTGGTTTCAAAAATGATTATGGGAAACTTGGTTCATGTAAAATGGGATATGGGGCAAAGAGGCATATCTGGTTTCGCAAGCATTGTTTTTCTGTTGCTTTGATGTTTGCATTGATGGGTTCTCTTTTCATGCTTGATTCTTTCTTGGTGTCGGTTTTTGAATCAATAAGTCTTCATGATGGTTCATTCTCTGTCAAACTAAGTGGTTCTAAGGTATGGAC
>CAODLS010234183.1:0-11522 GCA_948243855.1 Flueggea neowawraea
TCAAGTAACAATTAACACATGTTAAATTAACATGTATGGCCGGATTTCACATCCTCAATTTTGGGCTTTAATGGGCTGGTCATTTAACTCACTTAAATAGCCACTCATTTAGCCCGGTCCGAAATACTCTCACGCACTTACGTTTACAAAACTCTTACGTAATTTTAAGTGAACCTTTATGAGAGATAAAATTCATTTAACCTAACCATATTACCTTGTGTGTGATCCTATAGGTCCATCTAAAGTCGGCAATGGGCCCAAAATGGGCTTTCGGCTCATAAGTCATAAGTGGACTCTAGCAAGTCGTTGCGACTACCCGAATTAGATGAATTTGCACCGTTAGTGAAATATGACCTATTTAACAATCTTATGTGATCCTTTGCCTATTGATATCATGTCTAGCATGAGGCATGAGCATGTCACCCTCATTTCCTGCTAAGACATTTCTTGGTCTTTTAGTAGACTGATTAGGTCAAATGTGTAATAACCCTTATTACATCATTTGGGTGCGACCGCACGTTACTCAGTCTCACTAACCAAGTGGCCGGTGATATCTCTCTCAATTAAGAGAGTGGCAATTCCCTTACTTCACTCATAGCTCCTCAGGTGCTTCGTGGTATACCCAACCGCACTCATACTTGGTATTCAGTTACGAGCCCATTAGACGTACGTCAAAGCATACTAGGACTCACCTAGGTTCTATAGTGATTTCAGGTATGAGCTATCAACTATAAGAATGTAATGAGATTCACTTATGACTTATAACCATATAGTGAACTCATTTAAGTGGACATATCCATACACTGTTCTTAACAAGTATTATGTCCTTGATCGACATCCTATGTCCTATGATCGATAAAACTCCACCATCTCTTAAGGAACATACTAGTCTTAGTTTATTATCGTTCCTACGATAATAATCGACTAGGATATTTTAAATAGTGTTTGTAAACGTTCAGGTTTTACTGCCAAGTCACCGCACTTGCATCATGAACCCACAACTATTCATGGATACTTTGTTAATTTATTTGAACAAGAAAACAAAAGAACAAATTATTGCTTTATATTATAAACTAACTGAAATACAATGTCTTGGGATTTGGGCATACACTAACATAGTAAGCATGAAATAATTTAATATATAAACTTGCATGATTTGAATAACTATGGCCAATGAATGTGATAACTAGGCATGGTGCCTTTTACTTCATCGCTTTTATATATGACTATACTAGGTATGGTCACATCTACTTGTGAATCTAATTGAAACTCAACTAGATATGGCAATTGAGGCTTTAAGGACCAATTGAGTATGAGAATACTTATCGAAAGAATTCAAAGTGTTATGTGATGAAAAGGGAATTGAACATCAGTTGTCCATTCCTAGAACCTCGTAGCAAAACAGAGTTACAAAAAGGAGAAATCAAACTCTCCTTGACATGGTTAGGTCTATAATGCCAGAAGTGAATTACTAATATCCTTTTTGGGAGATGCATTACACACAACTGCTTATGTCTTTAACCTAGTCCCCTGTAAGTCAATTATGTCCACACACAATTACTTATGGACTGGACGTAAGCCCGAGTTGAGCCATTTCAAACTGTAGGTTTGTACTGCCTATGTCTATGATATCTCTAGCAAGTATGTGAAGCTTGGCCCAAGAGGTAAGAAGAAAATCTTTGCGAGGTATCCCAAACACTTCAAAGGATATGTTCTAGTAGGAGAACAAGAAATGGCGTTGTAATTGAATTTGAGTACCAATACGTCATTTGCTTAGAAAATGAGTTTTGTAAACTGGGTGATGTAGATAAGGATTTCACTTTTTACGAAACTCAAGAATCCAATGCCTCAGAATAACTCCATCCTAGTAGGATAAATGAGGTCGAGAGTGGATATAATATATCTCAACTTCCAACGAATGCATATGTTCCTAATCATGTTCTCTATTTGAGTAGGAATATAATTCCAGATTCTAATGGGAGTATGGAACTTTGTCCCAGTGGGAGTACAGTTCCAAATATTTATGAGTACATATGTTATGTTTTTTAAAAATTGAACTACCACGTACATCTAAAAAAGGTGAAATCCTTCAACGACGTTTTTCCCTTGAAGAACTGAGCAAGGCTCTCTTTAAGCTATACCTCAATTCAAGGATGAACCTAGAAATATGTAAGAGGTTCTTTTGTGCCCTAACAAAGGAAGAATGGATTAAGGTGATGGAAGATGAGATGACGTCCATGAAAATCAACCAAGTGTGGGAATTGGTTGATCTTCTTGAAGGCTGAAAGGCCATTGTGAATAATTGGGTGAGTAGGATTAAATGACCAGCCGATGTAAAGCCTATACAATGCAAAATTCGGCTAGTTGCAAAGGGGTTTTCGCAGGTAGAAGGCACTAAATATGCAAAAGCTTCTCTCTTTTGGTGAGATTTGCATCCATAAGGTTAATTTTGGCCTTAGGAGCTAGTTTAGACCATGAGTTATATCATATTAATGTGAAGATTGCATTCCTCAATAAGGAATTGGATTAAGAAAGCTATATGGTTCAATTTGAAGGTTTTGTAGTCCCTACCAGTGAACATAAAGTTTGTCGATTGAAAAGCTCAATCTATGGCCTAAAGTAGTCTTTTAGGAAATGGTACATTTGTTTCCATGAAGCGATAGTCTTGTTCAATTTTCAGGTTATCGATAAGGACCATTGTATGTACATCAAATGCATGAATGTTAAGTTCATCATGATAACCTTATATGTTGATGATATATTGTTGGCTGGAAATGACATGCCTTTCATCACGAGTGCCAAAAATTGGTTATCATCCAATTTTGTGATGAAAGACATGGGTGAGGTAGAGTACATTCTTCGAGTTAAGAATTTGAGAGATCGATCAAGGAAGTTGTTGGCTCTTTCACAAGAGACTTGTATCAACAAAGTCCTTATGTAACACCCTTCTTAATCATATAACCCTACTACTATATGTGATTATATCGTAAGAACATTCATTCATATTGATTATTATTTTCAAATGTACAAACGAAAATTTTAAAGCAAATCATATAAACAAGCAAAACAAAAGTTTGGGTAACATTCAAAGGATCATCTCAAAACTCTATGTACAATGATAACATGATGCATAAGAGAAAGAGTGTGGGACCCAACTGAATGACTTGTCCTCAGTGCACACAAGTTAATAAGCTTTCGCTTAATCAACTCCCAAAAATTGTATAACGCTAAAAACCTGGAAAAACAATAGCGCTTTATATGATTCACTATTCAATGAAAGAAATTGTTATCGATAAATCCACAGCAATTAGCACATGCACCTAAATATATGTCATAATCACACAATATGCAACAATGCAAGTGAATGCAATTTTGATTTTATTTTAGAGTTTGACATGTATATGAAAAGTCTCAACTCGGGTCCTGTATTATGTTCTATAGAGACATATAGTTTAGAAACTATAACATGATGGCCACTTGGCAAACTGTGAACTGTAGAGACTTTAAGTATCGAATCATGTACTGTACCTGTGGAGACATATAGTCTCAAGTCATGTTATGAAAGGGTGTAGAGAACTCAAATATGTTGGCCAAATCCGTTTTTAAGTCGATAATGCGAGTGCTATGTACCAACTCAATCTTTAGTCAAACTATGCATATTAATCGTAACTGTAATTTATATCAAATCATGTCAACATTTTGGATAAGGACAAGTCAAATCATATAAACTGTGTACGAAAAACAGTAAGTGATATCTGATAAGATCAAACAATATTTCCAAGTATTTGATTATAGCAAGTTCGCGAATGGTTCAAATATCATACATGTATTACTGGTAAGCAATACCAGATATCTTATATATTTACACGTGTAGTAAGCAAATCATTTTACGTAATCATATAAGTACATATCAAGACAAAATTATCAAAGTTGGCACAATTTATATTACATAGCAACTAATTTCTACTCATCTGTTCTCTAATATGTGTTAAGCACCAATGACTTCTAGTTCCCCAAACTATGAGTATTTGGGTCCTTTGGATCTACATAGTATTAAAATTTCATATGTTAATTATAGATTAGTTCTTTAGTTAGAAATTCTTATTCAATTTAGTCCATGTGTCCCAACAAATGCCTTTCACAGTTTTTCCAAACACATCAAACCATGATCTAGGGGACTGTTTTAAGCCATATAGAGACTTCTTCATGTTGGATCAAGGGTGATCAACATTAAGTTCCTTTTATGTTTTGATGATGTGCAAAATATTTGACTTAGAGTGGAATACGTTGAAAAGCTTAGAACTGCAAATCAAGCCACTGGAAGTGCCACAACATATGTTATATATGTACAACGTACATCACGGTGAAGAGCAACTTACGTGACAAATGCAAGACGCACGTAAACGTGGAGCTGAATGCAAACAGAAGTCACTGGAATGCTGAAGTGCCAATACAACGTACGTTAGAGAATTACAACGTTCGTCATCTGGAGATGTGGCTATGATCAATGTACATCAAGGAAGATCAATGTACGTAGGCCTGAACAAATTGTAGACAACGTATGTAGGGTTTGTATGACGTACGTTATGAATGGTCCAGAAGTCTACAACGGCTATAAACTCACTCCAACGGCTAGTTTCACTATACCAACAGTCATATGGCTTGAAAAAACTATAAATACATCAAGGAAGGGAAAAAAACATGGATGATCATATGTTTTCAAGTCTAAAACACTTTCATCATTCCATCACTCCCAAAACACCAAAATTAAGCTAGATAAAAGATTATGAGCACCAATTAAACATATGTACTCATAGCATAGAGCTTTCACTTTTGTTAACTGTTTTGTAAAACTCTTTGAGAGTGGGGAAATATTTGTTGTGAACCTACAGAAAACAACATCGTAATGACTTTAGAGGTTTGAGCTGAAATCAACCTTGAGTAGGCTTTAGAGGAGTGAGCTGTAATCAACCTAGTAGGCTTTAAAGGAGTGAGCCGTAATCAACCTTGTAGGCTTTAGAGGAGTGAGCCGTAATCAACCTTGTAGGCTTTAGAGGGGTGAGTCGTAATCAACCTTGTAGGCTTTAAAGGGGTGAGCCGTAATCAACCTTATAGGCCTTAGAGATGTGAGCCGCAATCAACCTTGTTGGCCTTAGAGGTGTGAGCCGTAATCAACCTTGTTGGCTTTAGAGGTGTGAGTTGCAAGGTGTAAGGCTTTGTTGGATTGAGCCGAAATCAATCTTCGAGATAGTGAAAATCGTAAGTGAGACTTAGGTAGTAGACGTAAGCATGGTTGACCAAACCACTCTAAATTGCGGTGTTATTTTTCTCTCTTTACTCCAACTCGCTTTCCCTCTCCAAACTTAACCAAGGCATCCCTGGGAAAATTCTCCAACACTTCAATTTGCAGAATTTTTCTTGTCCATAGACACCTTCAAAGCTTGGTGGAAGACACATGAACACTTCTTCTTCTAGGTTTCCATTAAGAAAGGCTTTTTGTTTACATCCAATTGATGTAGACTCTTATCTAGATTTATTTCCAAGGATAGTAGAACACGAATAGTATTGATTTTAGCTACAGGGGCAAAGGTCTCCTAATAATCAACTCCATATGTTTGTGTAAACCCTTCAGCCACCGACCTTGCTTTCCTTCTTTCTGCATTGCCATCACCTGTAAATTTGATAGTAAACAACCATTTACACCCAACCAACTTTTTTCCCTTTAGGAAAATTAATTAGATCCCATGTTCCATTCTTCTCTAGAGCATGAATTTCTTCCATTACTACTGCTTTTCAATCCAGATCATTTAGTGCCTCATGAATGTCCCTTAGAAAGAACATGTTAGTAACCTTAGCAACATAGGGACTATGAGTTTGAGAAAGCTTACCATAAGATGTATGTTTAGACAATGGATGATTAGTATAAGATCTCTTTCTTTTTCTAAGAGCTATAGGTAGGTAAAGGTCATTAGAAAGATCATCAAGAACATTAATAGGGCTAGGAATAGAATTATCAACATCTGAGACAACAACACGTAAAGAGTCATTGGAATTACCAGAGTGATCAAGTTCATTTTCTAGGTAAGTTGATTGGCTTTGAGTGATTTCCATTATTGGATCAGTCATAATCTGATGTGGTTGTGTATGAACTATATTCTTTTATTGATGCTTCTTCTTTGTATAAACTAGAAGCTCTTTATTTTTCTCCTTAGGAACAAATAGTAATGTTTCTCCCCTTTTCGTAGGATCATCCTCACCCTACATAAATTGTCCCTTTGTTTCTATGGTTTCAGGTCTTGTAATTTCAGTTTCAATAATGACAGATGGTAAAGGATTAGAAATAGTAATGACAGTAGAGCATAATTATCATAACTTCACAACTATAAATTGCCACATGTCAAATCACAATATCAAATATTTAAATATAATTTATCATAATCAAAGATACTTAAGGATTGTTTGGTTCACTCATTTTAGGTGAAAATGTGAATTGTTTGTGTTTGGTTCACTAAAACTTCATTCTCATTCACATCTTATTAGGAAATGAGATTACCCTTTAGCCTTATAATTTGATTAACAGGGAACCTCTGTTAATCAGATTACTATTATATGATAGTTAATTTTAAGAGTATTTATTTTTTATCATATATTTTATTTCTTTCATGTTCATTTTTCTCATCTAAGAAGATTGAAATGAGCTATTTTCAAAAATAATTATTAGCAAATAATTTAGAATATTTAATTTATATTAGCTTTTTATGCACGTGTGTTGCACGTGATACATGTTTTTATTAATTTTTTTTTATAATTATGTTTAAGATTTTTTATTAAATTTTTGAATAATTATGTTTAAGATATTATTTTGTTTTAATTTTGATAAACACACAGATTTCATATAAAAAATTCATACAATTACAAAATACATAAAAAAATTTAATTTGCATCAAGATCAATATTATTCTAAAAAACGAGAAAATTCAATAGAATTACAATTTCACTTTACTCAATTTAACTGCACTAAACTTCCTTTGATCATATCTCAATCCAAAAACTCGACCAAAAAATTATATCCCAAGACCGTAAAACATCATTAACTCTCGTAATTAAAGTTCTTTTAGGCATTCTCTTATGAATATAATTGGTAAATAAGATATTTAAAACCTCTGAATCGGTAGGATCTAAAAAAAAAAGGAATTTGTTAACAACCTGACAAAAATTAGCGCTCTGTTTGTGATGAGTGTTTTGATTGGAATGAAAAGGTTACGAGAGGTTTAAAAAATTTGGTATTTGTTTTGGGAGATTGAAATGGGTTTGATAGAAGGATTTTGAAGAATTAGTATTTGTTTTAAATTTGATGAAGTTAGCAACACTCTGAAATTGGAGTGTTACTATAGGTTTCAATGATAGGAGAGAGTAAAAAATTTCTAAGGTTGATTATATCCAAGCATTTTATTCTAATATCTATTTTACCCTCAACTTTATTTCAACCTAAACCTATTGTATTAAGTTCTATTTTACTTATTTTTCTCCTTCACTCTTGCGACAATAAAATTGCACTTTCAAGTAAGATAATTTTAATTTAAGATTTATTTTAATACTTTTGTGTGTCGTTTTTCTTTTGTAAAAAATTAATTGATTTTGTTTTGCGGCTTCATTAAATCTATTCGAATACAAGAAATAACATGTATGCATGATTATTTTCACATACCAGTGGAATCGTTTTTCACATGTATGATCATTATTATTTATGCATGATTATTATTATTTTCTAATTTGATGCCTAAGATAGTCTGTTAAGTCACAACCAATATTTTTCAAGTATCATTATGCGAATTGTTTTTGGAATCGTCTCCTGCAAGTTCGAATAACTTGGAAGCAAATTAAGCTTTTAATATCGAAGAGAAAAATAGTTCACATTATTGGCATTCTTAGCCAAGTGATATATTATGCATAGTTTCTCCCACAATACATGATATAAAACCCAGATTTTTAATTGCATTTATTATTTCTCCATTGAATTCCTGAATTTACAGTTCTTTCCTAACCTTCTCACTATATGATTTGATTTCATAATTTTATACATTATACTTTTTAATATTTAATAGTTATTTTTTATTTTCTTTTATTCGGATCATCTGAAAGTGTTTATATCGTTATTCATTATTAATTCATAATATGATAGAAAATTAAACTATGAAAAAATAAATAAAAGTATCTAGTAATATCTAACATCACAAGGACAAATTTAGAATATAATTATCCAACCCATCATAACATTTTTATTCTAAACAAACATAATTATTTATTAACTTTTCATTTATGGTCCATTACGATTCATTTGTCCCAAATAAATTAAAGTTTTTATAATTCATTCTATTTCATTCTAGTCCAATTCAATTCAATCTAATACTAATACTTTCGATTCATTTCAACCCTTTCACTTAAACATAGTGTAAAGGAAATTTGTGCTAAATTAGAACCTTTTCCATTTTTTGTTGAGATAATCTAACATTAATTTTAAAATTTAAAATTTTATGATATACTTTTATATTGAAATAATCCCAACAAAATATAAACTAAAAAAAGATTAACTATTAATATTAAAAATAATTATAAACAATATAATATTAGATTGTTTCTTACAACTAATTTTAGGAAGTCGTGTGAAGTTGGCGTTAACCCACAAACCAATAATTAGTAGAAACCACCAATATAACACACCGGAAATAAAGCACTAAATGAACCTATAACAACAATGCTTAATTGCTCATATTTGGTAATTAGTTGGATATGAGAGGGATTCAGTTTGACGTTACTGGATTTGTAATATTAGATTGTTTTCGGAACATATAAATTTTAGATTTTTTGTTGCTGTAATTACAAATTATTTTAAAAAATGGATTAGATTTGCAATTATTAAAAACAAATAAGGTTCTATTTGTAATTATTAAAAAAACAAGGATATAATAGTTTAAATTTTTTCCCACATTATGATATTTATATATGTTATGATAATTATTAATTTAATTTTAATTAATATAAAAAATAAAAAATAATCTAAAGTTAATCTAAAAAAACTTGGGTCAACTTACAAATTATCCAATCTTTATCTAAACTTTTATATTTTCTCATTGCTTATTTTATGTATTTTTTTTATTTTGCCATTTTTTCAATTTATTTCATGCATTGATATATTTTTTATCAATTAATTTTTGTGAAATTTAAGTTTCTATATATATATATATATGTGTGTGTATATATATATATACACACATATATACACATATATACACACATATATGTGTATACATATTGTCACGACCCATTTCCGGGACTATGACTGACGTACGAAGTGAACCGTCTATGGGAGCCCGACCCATATCGCACAAGTCTCCGTAGTACAGAACTTCTACCCAAATATCATATTTAAAGAAATATGAAAAACAAATAAAAGTATATTATTTGTTTATTAAAACAAAAAATAGATAATATTAAGTGCGAAAATTATTTCAAATTAAACATTTGAAATGTCATAAACAATAACAAAAACATAAACACATCCCACAGGAACCCGGTATGGATAATCTAACAAATCATACAAATATGCCCGGTCAAAAGGGCACTAACTGCAATATCAAAATCCCTTACTAAGCATCAAAAGCCAATTAACATAATTCCCCAGAGTTACCTGCAAGATGATAATAACAGGGATAAAGCAAAACACAGAAAAAGGGTCAAATCCTGTGAGTGAGGGACAACACTCCAGATCGCCTCATACGTGCCTCACAAAGACTGGTTTGAAAACCATTTGAAAATTAACACATGTGGTATACGACAGGTATACATACGTATACATTATATACATAGTATGGTTTCCACTAAAATATTTCGAAATCGTTTGCAACCAAAGCAAACAACATGCACGAAATACTTCTGAAACTAGACCAGAATCTTTCAAAAAACTTTCCAAATCTTATCAAAGTTGTCATGCTTTCAAAATCAAAGCAAAACCTTTTAAAAACCGTTTTACCTTATCGGAGCTTTCAAAACAAAACCCTTTTAGGTTGTACTAAAAACTTCAAAACCCAAAACCCTTTTACCAAAAACTCTTATCAGAGTTCAAAACTTCGCCACATAAGTATTATTTTTCAGAATATCTTCAAAATAACTAAAATTCAAATGTTTTAAAACCTAAATGAGATTCTTTGAAAACCTTTTTACTTAGCAAAGGTTTCAAACAAAACATCTTAAGATGAACCAAAACTTCCAAAATCCTTTTCAAAGTTATTACCAACTGTTTAAAAAACAGAACTCAAAACCTTTGTAGTTTTTCTCAAAACCTCATAATCAAAACTTTTCCTTATATGTATCATAATGTTAATAGTATTATCTTCAAAATCATATCTTATTGAAACATACTTCATAAATATCAGAGTCAAAAACATATATCACAGATAAGGGACCATAAACATAGTGTGGTGAGATCTAGGTCACTCAACCACCATATTATGATTGGGGTCATGCCACCAATTTATAATCCAATCATGTGTCATCGTCAAAACTACATGGCTACCAACTACCCTGATAGTTGGGTTTAACACGCATTGGTCTACCAAAGGCTACACACCCCGTAGCATAGGCGTCCCGTCTCCAAAACATATACATAGTATATTTAAATTTAAATCATAACGGTCATGTGACCGAGCATATCAAAACAAATCAGATATATGCGATATAACATATATATATATATATATATATATATCATCTTCCAAATCAATTCCATAATCCAAATATATATATATATTTCAGAAACCGAATCTTTATTTTCGAAAAGATATTCAAAAATCCAAACAAATACTGTTTATCGAAAAACATGTCACATTTCTCAAATCGAGTTCATAGAACAAAGTGTACAGATCAAAAACTCTTAACATTCAAAACAAAGCATACACTCAGCATCAAAAATAGTGGAAAACATATATATAAAAATATATATGTAATTTTTCCAAAAACAAAGAAGTAAATCTTTATTCACATAATCCAAATTATTTAATTTAACTAATCCTTAGATTAGTTCAATTTACATGCTATGGTGATAGCACAACAAAAACAAATATAAGTGGAGGAGACACAGCCTATGTGTCTGAAGCTGTTATCCACTCACCTGGATGCCGAGCTTCCAAACTCACTGACCACTGGTCGATGGCTGGTCGCCTCGAAAACCGAACCGAGCTTAAACAAAATATTTTACAAACAAATTAATATGGTGATTGTGGCAATGCAAAACACATATAAAATGCAAATGCAGACTCGGACGCCATCGGCGTCAGAAATCTTATTTCGATAAAAAATCTAGCACTCATGGCCCAAAAATCAAAATTAATGTAAAATTACGATTTAGTCCCCAACTTTAGTAAAATTACACTTTAGACTTAAAACCTCAAAATTAATAATAAATTCCCAAAAATTCTAGAAATTAATAATTAATCCAAAACTTTTAAAATTTATAATTAAATCCT
>CAODLS010234293.1:0-12753 GCA_948243855.1 Flueggea neowawraea
GGACTCAAAATCTATTCTGGACGCACCAGACCCGACCTCACGTACGTCACCCCCAAATCTCACGTACTTGAATCATCCTGGAAGCCCAGCTCACATACGTGACATCTCTTTCTCACGTACGTGAATTATGCCTTCCTTACGTACGTTATTCTTAGTCATACGTACGTCAGTGTTAGTCTTACGTACGTCAGGATTATCCTTACGTACGTTAGATGCCTTGTTTCTCCCTTATTGACTTCTTTTGCTACCGAACTCGTCCCAAATCTTTTTCAACACTTAACAACATCCAACCTACCATGATTTCGTCATAAACATCATACACTATCCACTGGTATTCCCAAAAGTCCTCCATGTCATATTCAAAAACTATAGGGATCATAATGGGAAAGTACGAGACATTACAAAACAATTCCATTTTTATCATTATACCAGTTGCACTTTTGATGTTCTCCATATGTACTCGGGTTATTCTTCTTATGTACTAGGCCGTTATTGGTAACAAAGCCTTCATTAACACGATATATGCTCGGTTTATACTCCACATATACTCGTTCTTTGATGGTCAACAGAGCATTCATAACACTAGTCTGTACTATGGTTGTACTCCACATGTACTCTAATTGTACTCTATACTCAGGTTGTGCTCTGGTTGTGTTCTTTCTCATTGACTTAAATAGTTTGGTCAAACTGTTGTATTTTTGAATATTTTATTCTTTTCAAATGTTGTATTTGTGAAATGGTTTTTGTTTTCTTGCCTATTTTTGCACATCACCCATATTTTAATGTGCAGACACAGTTTTGCTTCATTAGCGTACCTAATTTCTTTTTGTAAATTAATACAACATACAAATCCGAAAATCTCATGTGGTTGAAAACAATGGTTTGTTATAATTTTTCTTTTCTAAGACAAATCTCTTTGGCATGTATAGTAATTACTAAAATTACCACAAATTTTAATGTTGTCATTTGTTTTTTGGTAGTAAATATTTTTGTAGTTAGATCATCATTTTTCATAGTATTTTTATATATAAGAAATGACTATTCTTAAAAAAAACATTTCCCAACATTTTTGGGCTTCTGTCACTGTCTGGCTTGGGTTATGGCCGTGTGTTTGAGGCAAACCAAATAATTAATCCAGCCCATCCTGCATAACTCTCGGATGTGCAAAATTTCTACCCAATTCATTTTACTAGATTAATAATTTAGTCGGTTTATCAAACAAGTTATCCATTTTAAAAGATTGGTCAAAAACAATAATTACGAAATAATAATAATAATAATAATAATAATAGTTATAAATATAACATAATATAATTACTAAATCAAAATCATGTAAAAATATTTATAAGTAAATCCAAATAACAAAATAATGGTTTGCACCGATTAACCCATAATATCTCGGTGTAAATCTCTAATATAAAAAGACACAGAGCCCAAACAAAAGGGCACTCACTGACTAACATAGGGTGCCTAATTGAGTGTGGGTTGTCAGAGGGATGTTGACGGCAAAATGACCTGAAATGTTTAAACCACAAAAAAAGGGTGAGAATACTCAGTGAGGGACAACACAACTCTAGGTCCTCACATAAACTGTTTTGAAATCCTTTTTTGAAAATACCTTATGCACTTATATATATATATCTGTGTGTGTGTGTTCCAAAACGTTTTCAATCTCCAACTCTGGAAAGTTTTTCTGCTGCTAATAATTCAAAACTTCAAATAAAAAAGATGTGATGCCAACATACTAAATAATGAATACATGATCTAATCATCTTATTTAATTACTACTGACATAAATCACACGGTTGTTCGTCCCAAGAATGACACTCCAAGAGAGGGTGAATTGGAGTTTTAGATAGTTTAAAACTTTGTTGAAAATATTTTGCAAATCAAAACAAATAACAAATTTCTTTTCAATCAAACTCAAATTTAAATGCGGAAGCAATCAAAATATCAAATATCCAATTCACAAAAAATATAAACTAGATGCAAAGCAAAGTAAATGAGTTGAAGGAAGAGAAAATGAATCCGATTTGTAGTGGTCCGGTCCTCCTTGACCTACGTCCACTCCTCTAGAACCTCTAGAGAATTTCAATTCACTATCTCCTCACTTCCAGGTGGAGGAAAACTGTTACACCTCTTGTTTTTGCGAGCTCAACACATAAACCATTACATTCTCTAGTTTTTGTGGGCTCAACTAGGAAACCGTTACAACCTCTTATTTTTCCAAGGAAAGAAAACAAGGAAAACCTAACCCACTTGTTTTTCTAAGGCTCAACGAGCAAACCACTCTTGTTTTCAAGACTCAACAAGGAAACCTAACTACCCTTAAACAAATACTTTGATTGTTACAAAATCAACCCAAGATATAACAAAATAAAGCTCACACCAACCCAATTGCAAGTAATATAGATTAAATGGGTTAGAAATGTAAATATGAGAGAGAAAGTGAATAGAAAACTTGGCAAATGTCTCTCTTGTTTCTCTTATGATCTGAGATGTCTATTTATTGTCACTTGGTAGAAATTAGCAGTTGGAAGCCTCAAAGTAGCCGTTGTGAGAGAATAAAATTATGTTCAGTAATGACATCACTATCCTCTACATGTGTATTCTTCATGTCCTTTTGAGATCTACATGCGTTGATTTCAAGTCTACATGCTTTCTTTGAACTCTAGTCCTTTTGGCCTTCCAGATATATGCCACTATGTGCTTTGCAGTTTGTGTACATGCATAGCCTTTACTATAAGTCTCAGTAGGGGTCAATGAAATGGAAATCCAAGAGGGTGGTGAATTGGATTTTTAGCCAGTTAAAAAATTTTTTGAAAGTATTTTGCAAACTAAAACAAATTCCAATCCATACACAATAATGTAAATCAAATGAAATGCGAAGCAAGTAAGTTAGAGAGACTAAGGGAAGAGATGACAAATCCAATTTATAGTGGTTCGGTCCTCCTTGACCTACGTCTACTCCTCTAGTTTCACTAGAGAATTTCAATCCACTAAATATTCTTCCTCACTTGCGGGTGAAGGAAAACCGTTACACTTTTTTTTTTGCAGGATCAACAAGAAAACCTTTACACCTTATTTTTGTGGGCTCAACAAGAAAACCTTCCTTTTGTTTTTTCGGGATCAACTAGGAAACCTAACCACTAGTTTTTGCAGGCTCAACTAGCAAACCTGACCTCTAGTTGTTTGCGGGATCAACTAGAAAATCAAACCACTTGTTTTTGTGGGATCAACAAGCAAACTGAAGTCTAGTTTTCTAAGGCTTGCTAGTAACCACTCTTGTTTTTCTAAGGCACAACAAGGAAACCTATCTACCTAAGCAAACAACCTTGCTTGCCACAAATTTAACCCAAGTGTATAGTAGATTAAAGCTCGCTTAAACCCAATAGTAAGATAGCAAGTAAATAGCTTAAATGGGTTAGAAAGGTAGAAGTGATAGATAAAATGATTAGCAATTCTTAGAAAGGGTATCTCTCTCTACTCTTCTGTATAGGGATGTCTATTTATAGCCACTCTTGAAGATATAGCCGTTGGAGCCTCGAAGTAGACATTGTGAGAGAATGAAACATTTCGTTTTAAATGATGTTACCTTGTACAACATGCATTGTATCTCCCTCTACCTGTGTTGTAATTTTTACCATTGAGTTATGCGTGACTTGATAGCAACAATGCGCCTTGGAAGAACTACAGTAGCCATGGCCTTGAATGCATTTTCCTCTACGTGCGTTGTACCTCCTCTACGTGCATTGATCATACTATCAATGTGCATTTTGGCTTGTTCTACGGGCGTTGTACCTCGGTTCAGAATATGCACAATCACCCAGTGATTCTTCAACGTGCATTGCACACTCAACAACGTGCGTTGTCTACTTGATTTCAAGATCGAACCTTTAATCCATGTTAGCGTGTCAGAGAATGTTTAGATTTAAATCCCGAAGAGCGTCTTGGCTTTATCCTCATCTGACCCCATCAATATGCGTTGCACCGTTTGTAACGTGCGTTGAGCGTTTCTTCAAATGTTGCACCTTTTGCTTTATAACGCACATTGTATCATTCAACAAGTCCAATAACGTGCGTTGTAGCTTGTGTAACATGCTTTAATGCCATTTTCATCATGATCAACGTGTTTTGCACAGGCATAACGTGGTTTGTATCATGAACAAGTCTGCAACTTAGCACATCTTTCATGGATGTTTTGCAATCATCATCATCAAAACCTAAGTCAACACTTACAAAGTAGACTATGAGGGCATTTCTTTCAAACACAATGATAAAAAGCTTCTTTTCCCATTTTTAGAAAAACCTCGAACAAGAGATCTTAATGTTATTCAAGCAAATTAGATTTATCAAAATGAGATAAATGTTTTGATCAATGGGAAAAATGACAAATTAAGAGACCTCAAACAAAATATTTTCCTCCAAAAAATATCTCAACAACTCCTAACTAAGAACATCAAACAAAAAATTTCTGAATTCCAAAATGAAATATACCATTGTAGGCTCTGATACCAGTTATCCTTAGGATCTAAGGGTGAGTATTAAAAATGAAAAGTATGCATGATGAAGAATGATGTAAAAAAAATAAAGAAAATGGCAGTTTAGGCGGCAGAGCTCGCCATATAACATGAAAGTGCAACAATTATATATATATATATATTAGTTTGAAAATATTCTCTCAAAAGGTTTGCATAGAAGGCAAACAACTTGAAGTCAAACATAATAAATACTTACCAATTAATTAAATATTATCTGAGCATCAAACGAGGGACCAAAAAAATCTGAGAATTTTCAAGGCATCGGGTTACTATACCCAAAGCCTATCACCTCGATAACTAGGTGTGGACTCACTAGAAAACCAATCGTGTGTGTCTGGCCGGACATATGGGTTACCATCTATCTTGGTAACTAACACTTGATAGGCCAAAGGTATAACAATGGCTACACACCTCATAGCTAGGTGTTCTGAGTGAGAATAATTTATACAAATATTTTCAGTAAACAAGCATGCAAGGCAGACATTTAATTACAGAGGTTATCACTAATCATATTATATTATTGTAAGTACAAATTCTTATTTAGAAATTAGATTTTAAGGTTCACTAATCCTTTAATTAATCCATATAACATGGCAAGCCTATGTGTTTAGTATGACATCCAATAGTGGATGGATGTCAAGTCTGAAGACCTCGTCATGCACCGCTAGTGGATGGATGGACACCTCGACAATCGCAAGAAGCTGAAAACAAACAAATCATAATGGATCAAATATGTTACTATGGCAATTACGAAAATGCATGGAATGCAGATGCAAATCCTAAACCCCTGATGACGTTGCAAGTCCTATTGCGATCGAGTATCTAACCATTTCTTTGATAATCTAATGTTTCATGATATTACAATCCTAGTCGCTCAACTTTTATCAAATTACAATTTAGTACCTAAGGTCTCAACATTTACAATTCAATCCCTCAACTCATGATAAATTACCAACCAGTCCTTCAATTGTTTTACATTTACAAACTCGACCTCAAACATTTGGAATTTTAAATTCTAGTCAGTACGACATAAATTTTATCAAAAACACCCCAAATTCATTCAAATCGATGCAGTCCATTCCAAATCGCCTAAATCACTTCAAAACATGTTTAATTTCATGATTAATCACCTAATTTCGTCAATAGAGCAAATGGTCCTCAAAATTCCCAAATTCTTCTACCAACAAACCCTAACCAACACCAAACATCATTAATTTTCAAGTCCCAACTCAAACCATTCATTTCTAGGCTTATTCTTGCAAAATATAAAAAAAAAATCCAACTAAAAATCCATCAATTTCATTCAAAACCTGAAACCTTAGCCAAACCCAACATTCAACATATAATATCACATTCTTGCATGAAGAACAAGTTCCTAAATGATTCGTACATGAAATGGCAATAATAAATGAGTTGGAAGAGTGATCTTACCAAAAAAAAACTTGAAAAGATTGAAGGAAAGACAAAGAGAAGAGAAGAAATGAAGGTTTTGTATGTGTTTGTGTTATAAATGGAGAGTGGGCGGCCAAAGAGGGGTGAGGAGGTATTTAAAGAGTGGGTAGCCAAAGAGGGGAAAGGGCAATTTTGTATGTGTGTGTGTGTTAGATATGTGAATATCACCTTTTTTTCTCCTTTTTTTGTCTAGTGACACTTTGGCTCCCACAGCTCTGTAGAGATGTACATATCTCTCCCATCATACGTAGGTCTAGGCTTTTGTCTTTGTTTTGGCATCGAAGCCCTTTATTCCTTCCTTTGGGGTTTCCTTAGCATAACCACTTAACTCCTCATCATTCACAAGTTTTGTTCATCGCTAAAAACATGCTGAAACAACATGATAACCACCTTTGAGTTAATAAACGATGGTGTTACCTAGATTACTATTGACAATTTTCCAAATGACCCTTAGGCCCCATTTGGAAGACATATAATTGGGATGGAATTAGAGAATTGTGGAATTGGGTTGGGTGACACAAAAGAATTGGAATTGTAATTCCACACACAATTCCAGAGAATTAAAAACACGTATATGTCAATTCTTAACCTAAACATCAAGAATTCTCAATTCTTGGCTTTTAAAACATTTCCAAGTCAACATCTTCCTTCAAGTTCCAGCTTCCTCTCTCTTTCAAGTTCCAAGTCGACGGCTTCCTTCAAATTCCAGGTTCCTCTCTCTCTCTAGATTCATCTTTGCTATAAGGTGTTATTAAACCATGTTCTATTGGCATTTGTTGTGGTGCATGGCTAATGACCAAATCATTTCTGTTTACGACACTCCAAATGCATCCTCTTTTTCTTTGTATGAAAAATAATGGGTTCCTCTCTCTCTCTCTAGATCCATTTCATTTTTAGTTTTTTTTTTTTGTTTCTGGGTATGAATTGAATATTGCATTTCTCGATAGATCCATTTTATTTTTAGTTATTTTTTGTTTCTGAGTTTGAATTATTGCACATTTCTTGTGTTTTTTCTGCAAGAATTAAACTAATGAGAAGTGTCATTTGAATGGTAATGTTTTAGTTTCTCGATTTCCAGTTTTTTTGTCTATAATATTTTTGTTGTGTTTTGGTTGTTTCTAATGAATTTTGTTTGATGTCGTGTTCTAATAATGTTAATGCCATGTTTTTGGTGCACTTGTTGGTTGGATTTGGGTATTTGATTTGTTTTGGTAGATTGTTTTCTGATATTGGTAGTTTACCTTTTTCGATCTTAATGCAATAATATGGCATTGGATATGTAAAAGTTTCCTATTGAGAGTTGTTTGTTAATAGTTAAATATAATTATTAATTAAGTTTCTGTTGAAGTTGAATTCCTAATTTTGGAATTCCAATCAAAGCCTTATGTTGTTTTATCAAGTTTAAATAAAAACATGTAATGTATAATTAGATGTTCCACTAATGTTAGTCCATCAACTTGTTGAGAAAGAAGGGTTTTTCTAACTACTTGCTTGTGAATTACACCCACTTCAGTGCAATGACTTGCACTCTTACTGATAGATTGAGTAATGTTCTGGTTTTTACTTCAGGTTTCAATTCTAGATTCTAATCAATTGGCTCAATGTTGCTTATTCCATGGTCTGATTTGTAGAGTCAATAACCACACTACAAGGGGGTTGAATAGTGTGGTATGAGTAACTTTGAATTTTCTTCCAAAGTAAATTGCAAGTATGTAAGAACACCAAGAATTTATAGTGGTTCGGCCAACTTGATGTCTACGTCCACTCCCTAAGTATCACCACTTAGGATTTCCACTAACAATCTTTACATAGATTAGAACTTCACTTTCTAATCAAGTGAGAAATCTTACAGCTTTCTTGATTTCGGTTCAAGAATAAAAACTACCCTAAGGATCTACTGTAATATTTCGCACATTTTCGTTAGGAATACTGTAGCTTTCTGACCAAGTTCGATTTGATCGTGAGGATAATCGGACGTATTGTCAAGGATTACGTGTTATCGATTCTTGGAAAGTGTGAAATGTCAAGTATGTGACTTGAGAGTGAATAATGTACATTGACTTGATTACAACGTACGTTTTCGAGTGAGGAAGAAGTACGTTATCTGGAAAAGCAACACAACGTACGTTGTATAGATACAACGTACGTTATTTGGGATGCGAGGATGATCGACGTACGTTGTCATGATACGACATACGTTGAGTTGTGTTTCTTCGAATATGTGGATACTAGATGCTTCACAACGTGCGTTATGAGGTACAACATACGTTGTGCATAGCCACAACGTACGTTGTCATTGTGTATGACGTACGTCGCCTTTGTATTTGTCAAAACGGTGCGTTTTGGTCTGCAGCTCTTAAAACGGCTGAAACTCAATTTTTCTGTCATTTTCTCACTCAAATCTCTCTCAATCGGTCTAAAACGCTCTCACATTGGTTCCCCAACGTTCCTAATCCATTTATCAGGTAAGATTACATCTCTTTCTTCAGTTGAAACTCATTTTCATGCATTGACTCATGAAAATGCATTTAGGCTAAAAATGAAATGGGTTTCAATTTTTGGATGATTTGTGATGAATGGATGTTAGATGATGTTAGAATAGGTTAGAGGGGACCTAAATGATCACGATTCAAGGTTTGAATCGAAAGATCTGGTGACTTTTTGAATGAACTAGGGTTTGGTTCGGGTTTTGATGATTTTAGCATGAATGAAAGTTTTTCTGCCAAATCTGAGGTTGGATTCATGTTCAGAAGATTGAGTAGAGTCAGAATACATGATTGGTTTCGATATTTATTGGTTGAATCGAGAGTTTCATATTTTTTAGAATAAATTTATGGTTCTAACTAGTTTTGTAAATTTCTAGAAAGTTGATTCCAGATTTGTAATTTTGGAGACTTTTGATCCAGATCTGTAATTTTTGAAAATTGGGAGTAAAATTTGTAATTTTGAAAAGTCAAGGTCTAGATTTATAATTTTGAGGAATTAGACTAAATTGCGATTTCTGAGAGTTTGGGATTGAATTTGGTGATTCTGACTTATGAGTGTCTAGTCGATAATCCCATTGCGGACTAAAATGTAATTTTACACTGGTCGGGACCAAACTATAATTTTACATAAATTTTGTATTTTGGGTCGAGGGTGATGGATTCACTCTCGAGGTATATTTTTTAGTGGCTCCGAGAGTCAACATTTGCATCTGCATATCATACATTGGTATCGCCACAGTACCACATTTTGATATTTCCTCTGTCTATGTTTGTTACAGCTTCGTATGCCTGCCAACACGAGCAGCCACCTACTAGCAGTGTTTGACTAGTTCCTCAGCATTGGATACCATGTGAGTGAAATGGTAGCTTCAGACATATAGGTTTTGTCTTCAAAATTGAGTATGTTATTTTGATATGTCTGGCTATGATATGAAATGGTCTAATAATTATTGGGTTAATTAATAATCGAGATTATGTGATTATTAATAATCAACGTTTTGCACTGGAACTCTAAATGTATATTGGTAAATATATAAACAAGAGTATTTTATATAAGATGGAATAAAGGAAAAATATGATGCATGATTGGTTGTGCAATACTATGTATATAACACTTTGATATGGGGACACCTGGCTACAGGGTACGTAGCCTTTGATATACCAATGCTTTGTCAAAGCCCTAGTTATCAGGATAATGGGGTGATCGTATATTCGGCCAGATATATGCGTTTATTGAGCAATCAGGTGGCAGAGTCCACATTGCTATTATGGATATTGATACTAGTCCCATACTATGGATCCACCTATATGTATATATTGACTGAATTCATGTTGTATGATATGGATGCGAACGTTTTGGAAAACGAATTTCAGAAAATATATTATGTATTTAGTGTGTATACTATATGGTACCTATGTATACTCGTGTATGGTACTTTTAAAGGGTTTTCAAAACAGTTTTTGTTAGGCCTGGAGCCGATCTGGAGTGTTGTTTCCTCACTAGGGATTCTTACCCCTTTTTCTTCTATTGTCTATGTTAAACCTCTTTTACAGGTGACATTTTAGATGCTCAGCATCTAATCCGTACATCGATCCTAGTAAGGCACCTTTTGAATATAATGAGTGTCCCTCGTCCGGACTTTACTTTATTCAGTCGATAGAGCTCCACATCGGGCTACCATTGGGATACTGGGTTACACACTTTTGTATTTTGGGATATTCTCTGATGATTTTATATTTTCACTGATATATTTTTTATATATTGTATATATCTATAAATATATGGTTTTCTTCTATTTATAAACGTCTTTATAAATGTTTTAATAAATATTTGGATAAGTTTGGTAGAATGTCTATACACAGAGGCTTGTGCAAGATGAGTCGGGCTTCCATAGACGGTTCACCTCGTACGCCGGTCATGGGCCCGACTATGGGTCGTGACAATGACAATGAGAAAAGGCTTACATCTTACAACCACAAAGCTATGTATATTCTCTACTGTTCTTTGAGCAAATCTCAGTTCAACAAGGTTCAACAATGCTCTAATTCTCAATGAATTTGGCAAACTTTGGAGGTTGCTTATGAGCGAACAAACCAAGTCAAGGAGAACAAAATCTCTCTTCCTGTTCACAAATATGAGCTGTTTAAGATGGAAGAAGATGAATCTATTCAAGAAATGTTTGATCGCTTCAATGACATCCTCAATGGCCTCAAATCTCTTGGAAAATCATACAAAAATTTTGAGATTATGAGGAAAATTTTGAGGGCTTTACCAAAAACATGGGCTTCCAAGAAAGATGCAATTTTAGAAGCCAAGGATCTCAATTCTTTGCCTTTGGAGGAGTTAATTGGTTCTTTACTTACACATAAAATGAGTATGAAAGAAGATGAAGAAAAGGAATGCAAGAAGAAGAGGAGGACATATTTGGGCATTGCATTAAAGTCATCAAAGTGCATTGAAAGCTTAAGCTCAAGTGAGGATGATGATGAAGAAAATGATTCTGATTTGGAATATCTTGCAAAGAAATTTTGCAAATTTTTCAACAAGAAAATAGGTGCAAAGGAGGCAAACAAGAAGAAGAGAAAAATCATTTGCTATGAATGTAATGAACCAGACCATGTTAAACCAGACTGCTCTTATTTGAAGAAACATGGTAAAAGGAGGAAAATAGGAGTTATTGATTATTTCTCAAGTTCAAGTGATGATGACGATGCCATCAAGGAAATAGGAGGAATATGCTTAACAGCAATCAAAGCTAAGGAGAAAATTCCAAATGTGGTACCCTTTCTTTGAACTTAAACCCTGATGAATTTTTTTTATTTTTGTTGTATATATGATTGTGTTTGCTACAATGATTTGTTTTTGTTCATTCATAATATTTATACATGTTTGATATACAATGTTGCATTGATTGATGGAATTTGATTAATTGCATATGTGAGTGGATTGCTTGCATCGAATTTTTGATTATCATAGGGGGAGACATATTTTTTGTTAGTGCTGTGCATATTTTACAATAAATAGGGGGAGTTTTATTTCCTTCATGCTCTATTTACTTATGCATTTTCTAAAGGGGAGCTATAATTGTGTGTATTGATTCCTTCGATTGTTTGGGAAAAATTATTGGTTTTGCATATCCTTTTTGATGATACAAAAAGGGGGAGAATTGTTACATGAATTTGCTAAATTTGCATGTTATCTTTCAATTTGTATCATCTTTATTTTGAACATCATGATTTTTATTGTGTGGAACTAACCAAGTGACAAGAAGTGAAATCATTGATCAAATTATTTGTTATTGATGAATAGATGTTCAAATTAATGTATTTTTGTCATCATAAAAAAGAGAGAGATTGTTGAGTTTAGTTTTGATGATGATGAGAACAAAACATTCATGAAAGATGAAGACCAGAAAATGGTTGTGCTAAAAATGGCTATTGTGCCCTTAATACTAATACTATGCACACAGTATGTTAGTGGAATCATATTACGCACACAGTATTGATACTATGCACACAGTATGATGGTGGAATCATACTACGCACACAATATTGATACTATGCACACAATACGCTAGTGGAATCATACTATGCACGTAAACGGGGTTCCAGAAACTAACAAAATCAAGACGCTCCTCGGGAATTTGAATTTGAATATTCCCTGACACAATCACGTGAAGTATTAAAAGTGCAAACTTGAAAAAATTCGTCTACGCACATAATATCTAGTCTTATGCACATGGTATCTGTTTTGTGCACTCAGTATCTGGTACAATGCACATAGTATCCAATGTCAGCATTGTACAACATTTGGATTTATTCTACAATGGCTCTATTATTGATTCCAACTGTCACAAACTCCAAGAAGGCTATAAATAGACATATCCAACATCAGAAAAAAGAAGAGAATCATAGAGAAACCTTGGTCACACTTTGCAATCTTTATTTCTCATTTGTTCTCTCAATTTTCTTCTTATACTCACTCTTGCTATTTTCATTAGCTATTATTCTTGGGTTGGGTTGAGCTTAAATTCAGTGTTTTGGGAACACAATTTGTAGCAATCAAAGTATTTGATTGAAGGTTGTATAGGTTTCCTTGTTGAACCTTTGAAAACAAGAGTGGTTTGCTAGTGAACCTTAGAAAACTAGTGGATATGTTTTTCCTTGTTTTGGTTCCTTAGAAAAACAAGAGAGGTTGAAGGTTTCTTAGTTTGTTTCCTGCAAAAACTAGAGATGTGACGGTTTGCTTGTTGAACCCGCAAAAACAAGTGGTG
>CAODLS010234307.1:0-11318 GCA_948243855.1 Flueggea neowawraea
AAATTTGGGACTGCAATGATTGTCTTTGTTTCTGTGGTTTTCCAGGAGTAAAAAGGGTTGAGGAAGATCTGGGTTTTCTTTTATATGAGAGAGGAATAATGGTTTGGTTGGTTTTATTTCATTTCATGAATTATTCTAATATATATTCCTAAGGCAGCTGTAAACTTGGACACATGGAGACTAATTTTGTTCATGAATCAACTAGGTGTCATCTTTTGAGTATAAATATGCTATAAGCTCAACATATGTATAAGTTGTATACATTAACATGTGTTATCTGATCAAATGCTTCTTCTTTTTACCTATTTAAATTATACATAATCCTTTGATTCTATTTCTTTATCAAGTCTTAAATTTATTAGACATCATACTAAATTGACATACTAAATCTAATTCATTTTTTTAAATCTATACCTCTAATTTTATTTATCGCGATTACACAATAATTTCTTTCCAACTACTTCCTCAAGCATTCATCTTATTTTTTAAATCTATGACTATAACCATATGTAACAAATTCAATATGAAAATGCTTATGCAATACATGTATTAATAAAATATATGCTATGCATGATAATTTCGGGTTGGGTTGTTACATTATCTATGACATTTCTGATAGTAAATGGGTAAGCCCGGTCCAAGTAATGCCTAAAAAGGGTGGTATGATTGTGATTGAAAATGCTAATAATGAATTAATTCCTACTAGGCTTGTGAATTATTGTTTTCTTGATGGTTATTCTGGTTATAATCAAATTCCAATTGCACCTGAGGACCAAGAAAATACCACTTTTATTTGTTCATATGGTACTTTCGCATATCAGAGAATGCCTTTTGGTTTATGCAATGCACATGCTACTTTTCAAATATGTATGATGACAATATTCTTCGATATGATCGAAGATATCATAGAGATATTTATGGATGATTTTTCGATCTTTGGTTCCTCCTTTGATGCATGTTTGTCTAATTTGAAAAAAGGTTTTGCAAAGATGTGAAGAAACAAACTTGGTGCTTAATTGGGAAAAATGTCATTTCATGGTCAATGAAGGAATTGTTTTGGATCACAAAATTTCTTCTAATGGTATTGAGGTAGGCAAGGCTAAGGTGGAGGTAATTGAAAAATTGCCTCCTTCCAATTCGGTTAACAAACAAGGATGCCAAGCCCCGATTGATTCGATGGATACTCTCGTTACAAGAATTTGATTTGGAGATTAAAGACAAGAAAGGGTCTGAAAATGTGGTTGCCGATCACTTGTCAAGAATTGAACCACCAAGACATATGATAGATGCCAAAGGACCAAGTCTATTAGCAAGAAGAATGAAATGCCTCAACAAGAGATCTTGGAAGTCGAATTGTTTGATGTTTGGGGACTTGACTTCATAGGACCATTTCCACTTTCTTTTGGGAACAAATACATTTTGGTAACTGTAGATTATGTCTCTAGATGGGTTGAAGCAGTTGCCTTGCTAAACAGCACGACCAAAGTGGTTGTGAATTTTATCAAGAAGAATATTTTCTCAAGATTTGGAGTTCCAAGGGTGATCATAAATGATAATGGCGTTCACTTCAACAATCACTTATTTTCATCCCTTTTAGCCAAATGTGGCTGTAAGCATCAAATGTCTACCATTTACCATCCTCAAACAAGTGGCCAAGTGGAAATTTCAAATCAAAAAATCAAGAAAATTTTGGAAAAAACAGTGAATATTTCAAGAAAAGATTGGGCTATGAAACTTGATGATGCGCTTTGAGAATATAAAACAGTGTTCAAAACTCCATTGGGAATGTCACCATTTAGGCTTGTCTATGGTAAAGCCTGTCATTTACCGGTGGAGCTTGAACATAAAGCTTTTTGGGCTATTAAGACTTTAAATTTTGATTTGCATAAGGCGGGGGAGAAGAGGTTGCTACAGCTGAATGAGATTGAAGAGATTAGGAGAGAATCTTATGAGAATGCTCGGATCTATAAAGAACGGACCAATGCTTGGCATGACAAGCATATCTTGAGAAGAGAGTTCAAAGAAGGGCAAAAAGTACTCCTATTCAACTCAAGGCTTAAAATCTTTCCCGAGAAGCTTAAGTCAGGATGGTCTGGACCTTTTGTCATTACCAAAATGCACTCTTATGGCGCCATGGAAATTTAAGGTGAAGGCGATTCTCCTTTTATTGTGAATGGTCAGTGGTTGAAGCACTACATAAAGGGTGATCAAGTCAACGTCGTTCACAAACTCCACCTTCAACCTTGAAAGTATCTTTTCGTCCGAAACGACGTTAAACTAGCTACCGTCCGAAATGACGTTAAACTACCACGTATGTTTTCTTTCCTTTACCTTGTTTGTTTTTCTTTTCATTATTGTTGAATTATGTTTGTTGTTTATTTTTCTTGATTAATCCATTACTTTTCTTCATTAGGAGTCCCTTACTACTTTGATTTTTTTTAGATGGTTGTGCATTGAGGTCAATGTTTGATCAAAGTGTGGGAGATATGCTTAATTTGATTTAGTTGAGTAATGGATTTTGCTCGATGTTCATGTAATTGAGTTGAATTTGTGTTGTGTTGTTGTGTGTGGCTGTGAATGAGAAAAAAATCATCATTGGGGTTCCAGGAAGGTTTCACGACCGTGCAAGTCACTTGTGCACGGTCGTGACAACCTGGTCGATCAAAACAGGGAATGTGCATGGCCGTGCAAGTCACTTTTGCACTACTGTGACAATTGCATGCCAGTGCAAGACCACTTGAACGGCTGTGCAAAGTATGGTTGTTCAAAAAAAAAAGCATTTTGCACAGCCATTCCAAGGCACCTTCACAGCCGTGCAACCCGGGCTGCCATTATTTTTGCTTGAGAAATGTGCCAAAATCTTTGCAAAATGACATCCATCCTCTAACACGTTTTTCTTTAGTCAAGATGCATAATTGTCATTGATTTTTCATCTCACCTTTGTCTTATTTGGTCTTCACATGCATTTGTTTTCTTTTCATGACATCAATAAGCATGCTTAATAGTACTCATGTGCAGCTTTTAAATTTCTCCACATGCTAGAGTCCAAATTGACTTCAAATGCAACCTTTGAATTTTTCAACAACATGTGAACTTGGTTACGAATCTTATCATAAGGCTTTTGATTAAAAAGTGCATTTACTCATGTATCCATTTATCACACACACACACAGAGCATACAACTTCCTCCTATCCATTTCTATTTATTTCTTGCTTTCATCACTTTCATTCTTGCATATCTTTTGGCTGCCCACTTCTCTTCACTTATTTTCTCCAACACATTTTCATTTCTTAAGTGCTTATTTTGCCACTCACACCTCCTATCTTTCTAACCCTTTGCTTTGAAGTTTTGTTCTTACAAGACTAACACTTGAAGGCATGGCAAGAACTAAAGGGCAGCAACAAAACACTTCTAATGCACCTGTCCATCAACAGAAAGTGCAAACCACTGCTCAAAGGGAGTGTAGCCTTAAGCGCAAACTTGGTGAATGCTCATCTTCTTAACAACAAAAGACTTCTAGGTCATTTTTGGAGTTTGGAGAAAATAAAGAGTTTGCAAGAGCTAGGTATGCAAAACTCTCCAAACTCACACTTGCTCCGGAAAGACTCATGTTTCAAAATGACTTGGTTGCTTTGGGGGTGTTTGAGAATGTGATGGAAAAGGTGAATATGGGTGGATTCCTTGAGCTGTACAATTTAGTGGATGACATTTATGTAGACTTAACATTTGAGGTGTTGAGTAAAATTCTGGTCGATTGGACAAATGGTCATGGTTGAAATGTCCACTTTCGTCTAGGCAGGGTAGAGAGAATGCTATCATTTGATGAATTTGGGTTGGCCACGGGTTGCTATTGATGTATCCTAAATTTATATATTAATTTAAGCAAGAATTTATAAATTTTCATCCTATAAATTATACTTTTATAGTGAAATTTATATAATGTTTATAGGATGAAATAAAGTGGATAAAATGAGTTGGAAATGATGGAGAAATGATCTAAAGTGAAAAGAGTTCGAACCGACTCATAATTAGATGAAGAAATTGAAGGAAAAGTTCATAAAAGTGGGTTGCCCGTGTCTTTGAAGGGTTGACCGTGTCTTTGAAGATTTGACCGTGTCTTTATTAGTTTGGCCATGTCTTGCCAGAAACGTGCCCATTTCATGGACAAAAAAGTGTCCCACTGCGTGGCACCTTAGGCAGCCTAAATAAGTTAGAAAGAGACAAATTGTGTGGGGACCAAAGCACATTTAAGGGACATCTTTGAAAGACTTTTCCTAGGGTTTGTGAGGGACCTTGAGGGTTATAAATACATCTCTTCCACACCAATTTGGGGATTCTTGGAAGAAGTCACACTTCACCACAAAGTTTGGAGAGAGAAAGAGGATCCAAGAAGAGAGAGAAATGGGGTTCCTTGAAGAGACCTATGGTCTTGGAAAGGAAACCCTCTCATCTTTTGCCTTCCATTTATTGTTTTTATTTTGGTGATGTTGTTTTCCTTTCAAGGTTAGTTTTTATTTTTATTTTCTTTGAACAATGGTAGTTTATGTTTTGTGTTTGGATTTTGAGTTGTAAATTTTGATGGATATTTTCTATATTTATGAATGGGTATTGATTTTTGGTGATTTATTTTTATGTTCTATATTTAAAGATTGCATTGGATTTGATTTTATGACTTATTATGAATGGAATGATGTTGTGCTTGATCAACACAATGTTATTTGTGACAAGCCTAAGTGAAGAATCGAGAGATGAAGCTTAGGTTAGGTTTACAAGCATAAAACTTGTTGAGTGATAGAGTAGACATACTTAGTACATTCAAGGTGTTCGATGAAATTCCTCAAAAGGATTTAATGGGCCTAGTTGGACTAGGTGAGGCCGAAATGACCCTCCTAGGCAATTGTAGGTACAACTTGAGTGACCTGGAGAGAGACCTTGAGTTAGTTTTGCCTAGAGAACACTCAATCCCAAATACCCATTTCATTTATTTGGTAAAAAGGAAGTTTTTGCTTACATCTCAATTATCCAAATGCTTTTATTTATTTTGTTATTGCATTTTATGTTTTTAAAATCAAACCCAATTCAACTCAAAATCTCGATTTTTATTGATTTCCTTTGTTTTTTGATCACTAACTAGTACTCGTTCCCTTGGATTCGATAACCCTAGGGATACTCTCAAGGTAAAAATACATTGATTATAGTACGCCTCCTAGAGCTTGATCAACTATCATGACAACATTGAGGAGGAACCCAAAGTTGACCCAAATGCTTTTCGATGGGATAAGGATGAGAGAAACGCTTTTTGGAGGCAATTATGTAATCATGAAACAGTAATGTTCCAGCCAAGCCGGTCAAATGGAGTGGACAGGATGTTGCATAAATGGTTGACAAAATCCATTTGTAGCCACGGAGAGGGTGATAATGCAGTCATTGATATCGAGTTATTGTGCCTTTATAGCATGACAATGGGTAAAAAGATTGATCTAGGCAAACTCATGGCACTAGATTTCCAAGCTATGGACAAAAGAGAAAGGCCAACTCTTTGGAGGGTTATATGTGATGCGAATGGCAAAGTATTTTGGAGTGAACTTGAAAGGCTTAAAGGGTGTTATATAGATGGAAGTGATGGATATGACAACTTGGAAAAGCATGCACTTAGTGTGGAAGGGTATTCTGGGAGATATCAGCCTCAATATTTCAAGTGGACCAACGACATCCATTCCATGACCAAATGGGCATGTTCCTATATCTCATCAAACCCAAGAGCACATTCCAGTTAATCCACAAGCCGGGTCAAGTTCATCCAACCTTGTTGTTTCTCTAGAGGATATTATGCACAATATGTATAAGATGAGGAAAGAACAACATACACAAAGTGAAGTCCTTCAAAAGTTGATCAACCAATATAAATGGTTGCAAGGTGAGGTGATCAAGTTAGTTCAAAAATCTACTCAATGTTTAACCCCACCTCCTGAAATGCACATGCCACCAGAGACATCTACGGAGAAATTCTTTGAAGGATTTCACAACCCCAATGAGAACAACAGTGAAGAGGAAGAAGAAGAGGAGGAAGGAGGACTTGGTCCTTAGCAGTAAGAAAAATTGTATCCTTTGTTGTATGAACATGTAGTTTAGGACTTTGCATTTGCATATGGTTTTATTTTGGTTATGAGCATGTTTAATTTATTGCACTATTTTTCATGAAATAAATTGAGAGGTGTGTTTATATATCTTAATTGCCAAAATTGCTATTTGCTATAACCTTTTGATGTCCTAGGTCTAACATTTATGTCTGACATGAAGTTAAACTACTCTTCATCTTCAATGATGTTAAACTATGTTGGCCTACATCAACGATGCCCTTACAATTGAAGAACAATAGAAGCTTTCTAAAACCCTATCATTTTTACTTTATGCGTTATTATTGCCATGGAACTTGTCCTCATGTTCTTTATTATTGTTTAGTATGATCCAGACTTATATTTTTGAACATTGAGGACAATGTTCATGTTAAGTGTAGGGGGAGGGTTATTGATTGTTTATTTGGGTAAATTGTGTTTTATGCCTTGTTTTGCTCAATTTTTTTAAAAATGCTTCAAATTCTTGCTTGAATTATGCTTTTCAAAATCCTTTAACATGCATCAAATTCTACATGAATAGACTTTGAATTGAATTGGTTGGAGGAATTTTGTAAGGTGTTACTATGCTTTCAAAATGATTAATTGAGGAATGCATGTTATGTGAATAATATGTGTAGTAATTTGGCATTTTTAGGTTGTAAGGTAGAGAGTTTCTTTATCAACAACTTTAGTTTATATGTGGAGGCATAAAATCGGCTTTCAAATTTGTTGCTAAGTGGTTTTTAAGTATTTGGGCTTAAGTGATTGAATTGTGTTTTGAAAACTTTTGGAGTAAACTTGGCCATTCATTCAAAAAAAAAAGTGCATTTTGAGTATTTAAATAGGTAGAACTTATCTTTTTTAGGGTGAATCTAAACAAGGAACAAGCGCATGGGGTTAAAACTTTGTGGTGAAAAATGTTAGTACACTCGAGGAATCATAAATAAGTATTTTTACACAGGAACCCTTAATTCGATGACTGTGTTTATAACACCCAAAATAAGAGAAAGGTAATTATTAGGTTGATCTTTAAAAAAAAAAAGGAAAATGAAAATGATGAATGAATGAAGTCAAGTTTGCTCAAAAAACAAAAGGTAAATTTTGTTTTTAAACTTAGCAATAGGGGAGATAAGTTTTATAGATACCAATGGACTAGGAGATTTGATAGATAAACTCCTGAAATTGCAACTTTTCAATGCCATGGTTTGTGTTTATAAATGAAGTAGCATTGTCGTCCTCTCTTGATCATTTGATTTGCCTACTTGCATGGTATAAGGTTTCTCTTGCCTCTTTTATTCGGATTGTATTCTTGTCCTGATTTTTTATTTGGTTTGCTTGGGGATAAGCAAACGAGTAAGTGTGAGGGAGTTTGATATATGCTAAATTTACATACTAATTCAAGCAAGAATGTGCTTATTTCCGTCCTATAAACCATGCCTTTATAGTGAAATTTATATGATGTGTGTGATGTTAGTAGGATGAGGAATTTTGTAGAAAAAGAGCTTAAAAAGGTGACAAAGCGAGTCAAATGGGAAAAGGACTCGAGCCATCACATGAGAGAATGAAGAAAATCAAGAAAAAAGGATGTGCACGGCCGTGCCAATAAAGCTGCACGGCCGTGACAAGGAGAGCTCATGGAAGGGTAGACACAGGAAGACTGCACGGCCGTGCAACTCACAAAAATGTGTGCATTTCGATCCAGGAAGGTTGCACGATCGTGCAACTCAAATGGCACGGTCGTGACGCGTAAAAACACATGAGAGAGAAGGCTGCGAGACAATTCTGTCATGTGGGGACCAAGGGCATTTTTGGGACATTCTTTCCAAGTTTTTGTCTTGGACAAGGGGTATTTAAACCCTCTCTTCACCCATTTTGGGAACTCTTACATTATCATTCTCTTTGAATTTGCTAAGCTATGTTTTGCTATTTTGAAGAACTCTCTTCTAGTTTTTGCATTTCTTAGTTTGAATAAAGGGAAGGGAGAGATCTTTCATCTACCAAAGACTTCTTTGTTTGAATTCTGCCATTAAAGGTTCTTCGGTTTTGATTTCTCTTTCTCTTTTCTCTTTTTAATCGAATATTTATTATGTTTTCAATGGATATTAATGTTTTTGTATTTTCTTTCAATATGCTAGCTTAAACTTATTAGTTGGGGTGTAAAGATGTAGGTTGGAATAGTGATTTGCTAAGTGAATGCTTGGATTTTGTTGTGTATTTATTGTTTTCATTTATTGCCTTGTGATTGGTTTATTGACTTGCTTGATTGATTATGACTTAGATTGACCACCTAGATTATAGTTTTAGCAAGCCTAAATGATGAATCGAGAGATGAAATTTAGGTGATGTTGCAAGCAATGAAATTGTGAGTATTAGGGTAGAAATGGTCAATGCCCGCTATGTGTTCGATGAAATGTCTATAATGCTTAATGACTCTAATTTAATTAAGTGAGGCCAAGAGGACCCTCTTAAGGAATGTGGAGATGGTTTATTGTTCTTGAAAAAGACATTAGACTAGGAAAGTCATAAGAATACCCAATCATTGAAGCCCAAGTTAATAGCTTAGCAAGGATTCTATCCCAACTGAAATCTTCAAGCCCCAACGCCTTTTATTTATTGAATTTGCCTTAAAAACTCTTGCTTTAATTGTTACATTGTGATTTTATTTTGAACAATTAAAAATCTAAAAAATCCAACCATGTTTCTCTTTGTCTTTGTTCATATTTTCTTTGTTCACAATTAATTTCAGTTCCTTATGATTCGATACCCGATGATATTTTGAGGGTTTAAAACTATTTCGACTCTAGTACGCTTGCTAGAAGTCGATCACGTGGTGTTGGTTTTGCTGCTGATTTGAGGGTTTTTTCCTTTTGTCTCATGGCTTTTGTCCATGATTATGTTTGGTTTTGGTCCCGTCTTGTGCCCTTTGTAGATGGGTTTCTTCGCTGGTCTCTGCTGTTGGTGGACAACGATTTTCTCGGCATTGCTGGGGGTGGTCGGATTCCGGCAGATGGTGGTTGTCTCTTTTTGGCAGAAGGTCTGGTTTTGCTGGTTGTTGGCTCTCTGAATGCAAGCCTGAAGCCCTATCCGATTCCAACTTAAGATCCAGCCTTTGTTGTTGTATTTTAATTTCTAGTATGATGTTAGATTGTTAATGCTGTGTTATTTCAACTTTTTATGTTGTTCAATCTGCCTATGTTAATGCAGACTCAATGACCGTTAGTGTCGATATTTTAGCCTGGCTTTCGGATTATTGGTGTCTACCCTTTGTGGTGTCCAATCCGATGTGTAAAATGACTATTTGTAATACATCTTTACAACAATGATATTTAACTTCAGTTTAAAAAAAAAGAAAAATAATAATAATAAGATGTTATGAATACTCAATATCAATAGTAGAAGAGCATATAAAAGCACAGTTATTGTTTGTCGTTTTCATCGAGTATCTTCGCATGTACGGGAAATTGAGAGACCGGTCGATGACAAAAAAATGTGAAAGTTGGTCGGCTGTGAATTTCAGGTTGGTTTTGGAACGTGACCACTGACCTCTGTTGGATTGGACCAACTTGTCTTCAATATGCCAACCTTAAATCTACAATTTATATATTATATATGGTATTAAAGTAATTGTTTAAATTTCGACCAAAAGAAAAGTAATTGTTTAAATTTCGACCAAAAAAAAGTAATTGTTTAAAAAAAGGGTAACTATTTTTTCTTTATTAGAAAAAAAAGGTAAACGGTTGATAGTTTGAGTTAAAACAAATTTAGTTGTTTGAACTTGGAATAAATAAATAAAAATACTAAAATAAATTTAATTGATCCAAATGGAACAAAATTATCAGACTATTTGAAACAAATTTAGTTGTTTCAACTTCAATAATTACTAAAATAAGTTTAGGTATCTCGATTGGAATAAGACTATTAACGTACTTTTATTTTTTAAAAAAAATTAATGGAATAACTAAAATGATAATGAACACTTTTGAAATTGAGTGAATTGAAAAGGTTATAAGTTTGAGTCCAGATATCTTAAAACGAGTCTCTTGGAGCAAACGATACTTAATCAGATACACACACCATAAAATGAAAGTAAAATTTGTATAATTCGTCTTTGTATCTTAATTACCCAAGTCATAGATATGTAAAATAATAAATATGTACCATGATATAAAATGACTTGGGGTAATTAAGATATGTAATTTTCTTGTTAACAAGTTTTCCTATCGAACTTGTTTTACCTATCTATTATTTGAGCCATCCAAAAATAAATTAGAATAGAAAGATTCATACATTGCCATTTATTTCCTACAAAACATGCAAGTTCAAGAGTAAAACTTGTTAATTAGAAGTATTCATCTTTGTCCATTTCCAAAGTTAACACTCTTACACAAAAGAGTATATGTCATGTGAAATTTACAAATTCCTCTTCTCTCATCACTGCACAAAGCATATACATATTTTTAAAAAAATAGACATCTTTAAAAAAAATTATTGCCAGAATCCACACCGAAGAATCTGGCTTCCTACACTTTAACTAAAGCAACTCTTATTCTTCTTCTTCTCCTTTGAACTTCTTCTTTTGGTCCTCCTAAAATTCCATGCATACTATAATATATAATTTATTTATTTCACCAATGCATATATAATGATATTGGAATATATTCCCTGTATGTATATATTTATATATAACTCATCATACAATGCAGCCTTTTTTTTTATTCTTCTTCAAGGCATAAAAGAAGACCCATCATGAACTGTAAAATAAGGATGAAGAAGTTGATGAGGACTAGGGTTTGCTCTACTTTGACCACCATTGTTACTACCAATTTGGTCAAATGTTATGAATGGAGGGTTATTATAATACTCAACAAATGTAGCATTTTTAAGGTTATTGTTATTATGATTATTACCCTCATGATGATGATGATGCCCAAGTTGCTCTTTTAGTTTTAAGTGTAATGAGTCCTTGATGACTGAACCACATTGCCTAGGCTGTGTTTGGTAGAACACTTTTGAGACCACAAGTTCACCATCTTTTTCTTCTTCATTGTTGCCAAGATGGTATTGATGCATTACCCAATTTGTTTTCTCTGGTTTTCTTTGCTTCCCGTAATTGGTATAAAGCACCAATATCTTCTTGTAACCTTTGATCTTTCCTCCTACAAGAACCGGTCTGGTCTTGCCTGTTTTGTGCCACCTTGTTT
>CAODLS010234343.1:0-14791 GCA_948243855.1 Flueggea neowawraea
CCTCATAATCATTACCCTCAGCCCGTGCATGAAGCGGGGTATAGTTTGCCAGTGTTCCCTTTGTCCTCCACCTAGAGCCACAAGCATTGCACAACACTGGCTTATCAGGAGGCCCATTGCGCCAAAGGGGTGTGCCTATTAAAAACATTTTGTCAATTTACAGATAAAAGTTGAACAATTTCACAGTAGTGAATATAGAAAATGCAATCGAGATTATTAAGAATGAAAAAAGAGATGTGTATTTCAAACTTCATAGAGAATTGACAAATCAGTGCATTCAATAAACAAAAGAAAGGTTAAACACACTTAAATCTCTTTCCAAAGCATGTTCGACAGGGATTCAGTTCGTAAAGCGTGAAGAAAGATATCTGGGATAACAGAAACTATAGAAATGCATTTCCAGCCTCTCAAAAAAGATATCTGGGATAACAGAAACTATAGAAATGCATTTCCAGCCTCTCAAAGCAGAACTAGTATAGCTGGACATTGATGGTTAATGCCTTGAATTTAAGTCCAATAACTGTATTCTTGAACCTTATCCTACAATGGGGAACTAGCAACAAACTAACAACAACATGCTGTTGGTAGTTACAGGATAGTATACTAACATGTGAGGAGCAGCTAAGAGCCACCGAACCAAAAATGAAAGAGAATTGAGAAAACATGGATTGACATCAAAAGGTTTCCTGTAGAGTTCTTACTAAAAATGAGTAGGTCTAGCATTTTCCAATCATTTTGATTCACCAGATAAACACTTCCTTTCTTGAATTACTTGATGTCAATGGAACAAAATCTAATGGCATTTTAATCATCAACACTGCAGCAACCAACCTAATAATCAGTCTTTATTAGATGAAAAAGAGAAGTACAGACATGAAAGCTTATCCATTGAATTAAATGCAATATCTCTTGCACCATCCATAACTACATGATTGACACCAATATGATAATTGAATTTGAGTAACTCCTAAATTGCATTGTCTCTGGGGCTCATTTTCATTAAACTATACTCAGCACTCGGCATATTAGTAAATTTAACTGACTTGGCAAGGCTCAATGGGTTCCTCACTCTTAAATCCACTTCTAATAGTTGAGAAGACTATGAGAAGTTAAACGTATTGATAATGGAAAAAGTGCCTGTAAGACCTATACAAACTAAGGCGTGTCGATTGTACACAGGTAGCAATGTGATCAGTGCATTCGAAACAAATGCAGTACCAAAGCAAAGCTTAGTTCATTTTGCCTCTAAGGAATAGACCAATCAGTGATCACTTCAAAGTTTCAGGCTCAACTTCTTCAGAAGAGAAAACAGACAACTCTTTACGGGTAGTGAACAAAACAGTTCGGAAAGAAATAGGGTGTAAACAAGACAACAGAGACTGAACGAAATGGAGCCTAAAGAACACAGAATACAATCCAATCAAACACTTGATTGGATTAAAAATGGAGTACACTGCTCCATTAAATCATTTGCGTGTTGTAGGCAAACACAATCATCAACTAAAACTTTCAATTTAGTTTTCAAGTTCATTAGATTCATCAGAATCATAGCAAAGCCCTCATTCTTCAATGAAGGACTACACATAGTTGACAAATACTCAAAACATTCCAAAACCAATTCCCACAGGGAAGATGAGTTCCAACCTTGTTAAAGAGTTAAACAAGAAAACCCCATCAAAGACACACAAAGAAATGGGTTATACAAATTAAACACCAAGCTAAAACATCATGAAAACCAGTATCTGCTTATTCAAACAAGCAAAGACACATGTAAGTTCAAAATCCATATACAAACACAACCCATATTGTTAATTTATTATCTTTGTCCATACAATCATATACCCATCGGGTTCAATGATACAATTTAGCTTTCTAAGCATGTAAAAATCATTTTAGTGACAAAATTATTGGAAAAAAAGTTATGAATAATTAAGGAAAATAAAATAAATCCATTTTTGTTCAATACTGAAACAAGAACTCACTTGTAACTCCACAGTGATAGCAAGGCCCTTGTTTGCCCATATCTCTCTCAATTCCTTAAGTGAAGAAAAAAATGAAAACTTTTACAAAAAAAAAGCAAATTTATATGAACAAAAGACTTTTCAGCAGAACAACCAAGAGATATTAAAAAGTCAAAATTTTAGTTTGATGTCTTCAAAGCTTATACAAAAAAGCTTACTGGGTATTTGTATACATATGAAAGGCTATTCTTTAGCAAACCCAGAAACAGAGAGTTTGCAGAAAAGCCAACAAACCCAGAAAAGTTGTGTGTGTTACAGTTGAGAATTAACCCAAAATACCAGCAATGAAAAATCAACAAAAAATAAAAATATTAATATTAACAATAACAATTAGATTTTTTGGAAGGGTATTTTCAGCTGAAAATCTGTACAATCCAATGGAGAAGAGGAAAGAGCATTTAGAGGAATCTAATAAATGGCTGTGAAAAAAGAGGAAGGTGAAATGTGAGAGAGAAAAACAAAGACTGAGAAAGAGAAAGAGAGAGAGTTGGGTTTGTGTGTTGTGAATAACTTATGACCTCTCTCTCTTGTATTGTATATGAAGGAAATGTTGGCACTTTCTTCTGCTTTGCTTTATATATATTTTCTGATTTTGATTTTTTTACTGAATCAATCAAATATTTCTTTCTTTTCTTTTTTGCTACATTTAATTTTATTTTCTTTTAACTATCTACAGCTAGAGTTACAGTATTTAGACTATAATTGTGACTAGTGAGTGGGAGATAACTACAGAGAGAGATGTTTATAGTAGAATATATTTTTTTTGATAAGTAATCTTTATTTGAAATATGTCTTTAAATTTTATTAGAAATATATTTGTAGTTCATTAGTAATAAATCAGATTAAATAACTTAATAAAAAAAATTATCTTACAAGACTGCAATTGAAATTAATAAATTTATAATCTATTAGTATTTGAAATTGATTTAAACTCTTCAGATTTCTGTCAATAGTTTAATATAATTTTATTCATTTAAATTAAACATGTGTTATATATTTCTTATATTTTGATTTCTATTGAACTAAATATTACATTTTCTTTTTTTTCATTAACTTTTCATCTATTTACTGCATAGAGTGAGAGTGGTTTTGGTAATCTTAGTTAGGAAGAGGTAAGAAGAAAAGAAAGAATATTATAGCACAAATCCTGCTGACTATAGACTTTTCTGCTTTGTGTAAATTTTGAAAACCCCAAAAATAAGAATCTGGAAATTTAAAAAAGAATTAATTTGGTATTTTTAGAAGAAAATTGAGAGAGAGAGAGAGAACACAACAAAAAAGGGGAAAGAAACAAGGGCTTGTTTGGCATTGGATTTTTCTATTTTACAAGGAAAATTATAGTTTATTTATTTGTTTATTGTGAATCTGTGTGTGTGTGATGACATGATGTTGATAAATGTTAGTGTAATGGGTCTTTTCTGTAGAGGACAAAGTTCACAAAGTCATCCCTCACCTTCATTCGCATAAACTGCCCCATTTTCTACAGCCTGATTTGCTCTCATAAAAAAGTTTGTGGGACCCACTAAGTATAATTTTCCTATTTAATTTTTAAGATCAAATGGTGATAGACGTGGATTTTCAATTCTATTCACCTCAAAACCAAAGATTAAGCTCTTGTTTAGTTATACGGAAGTTTACTGCACAAATATGAATTCTGAGAATATTAGAAAAATTAATATGTTTGGTTAAAAAAATATTAAAGTCAAAGAGAACTTGAACTTTCTTTCTTTCAATAAAAGAATAAATGAAAATTTAAATTAATTATTTTATTTTTTTATCTCTATTAAGATTTGAATTTAAAACGTTCAACTAAAAACGTTAATTGATTATTGTCAGGCTCAGTTTCTTGAAGGCAACTTCCTTAACTACTCAACTTTTTAGTTTTTAAGAAAGTTAATTACCAAAGAGGAGGTGAGTAATTTGAACTCTTAAGTATTAATAATTCAATAGGACTAAAATACCTTTCAATCATAAAACACGAAAATCTACATGTATTGAAGAGTTTTATCATACAATATATATATTCAAAAAAAGGAGCTTTGAAGTATTTTGCACAGTTCTTGCTCTTTTTCGATAATTAATAGATTATTTTCTTCACAACAACATTGATGGACATAAAATTTTTAATTGACCTTAATAAGTTATAAATTTATTTTTTCATTATTGATTTTGCATAAGAAAGTAATATCTATTTTTATTAATTCAAATCAATTTAAGATTAGGGTATTATTGTATTTCACAAGTTAGTTCTCAGGAAATTAACATTTTAACCAAATAATAAATTGAAATTATTTCCTGGAGTTAGTATGTGAACTAAATATGAAATACAATAAAACAAAGAAACTAGGTAAATTATAAAATAATATTAAATACAATAAATTCTCTGCAATCAATTTCTCTGTAAAATAAACTGTTGAACCAAAGAAAAAAAGAGATTTAAAAATTGGATGTTAAAGAGAATATAAAAGGGAAAACTCTAATTAATTTTGAAAAAAAAATATTAAAGGGTTAATTTGGTAATTAGCGTATAAAATTTGAACGTACTTTATCTATTATATCATAAATTTGAATGCCAAAGAAAATACCACAAACTTTGAACGAATTTTATCTATTAAACAATGAAATCGATGTCAAACAGAACGCTTACAAAGTGAAAGGAAATAATTTAAGTTCTTATACTAAATAGTTATTCACTATATATTTTTATACTAAAGAAAATAGAATAAATGAAAGAAATTGACATAATTATTATTGAAGAAATTATTACCCTACTCTAACGTGTTAGGTCACTTTAGCTGAGTTGATGAACAAAAATACGATACCTTAACCCAGCTTAGTCGGGTTAATCTTTATATAATATGGTCATTTTCTTAAATAAAAATTAGTTAATTTTGTAATTTTATTGGGGTTTTTAGTGGGAGTTGGAGAAAATGAAAAACCTAGAGAAGGACTAGAGTGTCTATATGCATAGTGCTAGTGGGTATCCCATGAAATTTTGTCCCATTTTGGTTTTGAGAATTAATTTAGTCCATTCCACTTTAACAATTCAACTATAGAGAAAAATCTAACAATTGACAAAATATTTTTTTTTTATAATTGACAAAATAGTTATTACCATTGGATTGTTCTTTCTTCAAATAGATTTTGACCCCCAAACTAACTTCCTGTACTGCAATATTTAAGAAATGACTAAATCCTTTGGATTTTACCAAAGAACCGGTCCACAGCTCTAATGGTCAAGTGCCCTAATTCATTTTGCTACCATTTTTTTATTTTCATCCACCCTTTTTTTTCAAAAAAAGAAAATAATAGCTTTATTAAGTGACGTAATAAATATTAGATCACAAAAGAGTAAATTATATAAATTATGTATTTAAAAAAATGAAAAATTGACATTTTTAAGATTTGAATACGTTGAACAGCGTTAAAAATAAGCAGAAACAAATTTATCATTTTTTTATTGTGTTCTTGACTTCTTGCCAACAAGAAAGGTGGTTTGCTTAATTATTAAGGCATAAAATTTATTTTGGAAAAGATCATGCCAGAACATGACCTTGTTTTCATCATTTGGCAAGTATAATAAAAAAATATCTAGATTATGCTGATGTTCAAAAAAGAAAAGGCTATGCTTTTTGTTTCATATTTTTTAATAAGAATATCAAGCGGTCCTTTAAATTGATGTTCGGCGTATCTTAAAATTTTAAATTTTTTTCAAACTAACAGTGTGTTTAGCATAGAATGAATATAAATTTCAAATAAAATTTACGAGAAATTAGATTTGTAAATAAAATGAACTGTTTTGTATGGTATATACTATAATTTTAATTCTATCATTTGTAAATAAATTCCTTGTTGATGTGACTTTCAAAAACTTGATCGACTATCCGCAAGCGCACGGTTATCAATATAGTTTTTCCTTGGGAGTATCCATATGGTATCAAATCCACAGAGACGGGACTAACTGTGATCATTTTTTAAAATGAAATAAAGCATAAAATAAATACAAGGAGTTGATTTTTGGTATTTTTAATAATGTAGAACAAGAAAATAACAAACAACAATATAAAAGACGTTAGAACTTTCGAAATTCGACCAAGACTCCTAATTACTACATTTATGAACTAGGCTATGGAATGTTGAGTGTTTTCTCACTATTTTCGCCTAAATCCTCTTTCAAGTTCATTTAGGTCTACATGTATTAAAAGGGGTCTTTGGCCATCAACTAACTAAACTAAACTATTTATACTCTTTCGGGAATTTCATCGAACACCTTATAGGCATGAATATCTCTATTATACAACCTAACAAGTTTAATGCATGTCAACCTCATCTAATCTTCTTCTTTCGATCCATCAATTAGGCTTGTTAAAACTACAACTATGTTCAAATCATACATGTTAATAAATCAAATCCAAAATCTCTACACATATATCATTCAAGCACAAGTATAAAACTATAAATATTGCAATAAATAACATCAATCTCATTCATAAATAAAATAAATAATCATCAAGGGTCTACATCTCTTAGCCCTAACAAAATATTAAGCTACTGTAACACCCTTATATCTTATAATATATAGCGTAATAATTTAAACCAATAGAAAATAACACGTAGCATATCATGTGTGTGTGTATATATATTTAATATATACACATATAAATTCACTGTACTACAAAACTCTCCACGTGTAAAACTAGGAAAATGCAAATGAGGTGGAGGAGGGAGCACGTGACATCAGCTGACCGACCTGTGATGTACTGATGTCTATCCTCTAAAAGTTATCTACAAAAAAAATCTATCTTCACCTGTGACCTGGAAAAATATTTGCGCTTTATATGAGTCGCAACTCAATGAGTATAAACCATCATAGATCAAATCCAGGTAAGTACAAATATTAATTAAATAATTAGATAACTGCAATATATAAATATGTGCATATGACTTTGTATTCTATTTTATTTGTTATGACCAAGTAAGCCAAGTAACACCCCATGATTCATGTATATCTGCATAGTTGTCTGGCCAGTACCGTATGAAATTGACCCTGAGTTCTAGTATGAATTTGACCCGTAGGTCCAGTATAAAACGCGAATACAAAAGCCAGATTGTCACAACTCTTTTATTAAGTCCAATATGTATGCGACAACATATAATCATATAACCAATATATATGTAATGCATTTCAATCTGTATACACAATCAACATTCTCTGTATATCCATATGCATATAAATCATTTCAAATTTGTGTAATCAATCAACAATCTCAGCATATCTAGAGAATCATTTTAGCAAGAACATACATGTATACAAATCATATAACACACATTTGAACTTAGTCTCAAGTTTATACTCACCTGCTCAGGATAGATAATCCGAGCTGTGAACTTGAACCCGCGTCCTCTCTACTGCTCTAGGTCCTTAAAAATTCTTTGGTGGAACTTGATTATGAGCTTGGATAGAATTGTTTTTAGATACCAAACCTCCAGACAACTAACAACAGTTTTGAGATTATTTTTAAAGATTTTTCTAGAGGCTTTGCATTGTTTAACAGAACTAAGTTTTCATTATTTTTTTCCATTTCCTTATTATTTTATAATTTACCTAGTTTCTTTGTTTTTTCTTCTTTTTAGTCCTAACAAAGTTTATGCAAAACACATTTTATTCTCAATTAAACCCTTTTTTATCTTACGCTAATTGAAATATAAAACTACATGTTTCGCCAACACTTGTTACGACTACGCGGTTGTACCAAATAATTATTTACCATTAATTTCTTATCAAATTATCTTAAATTGTACTAATAATTAACTACTACCAAAGTATAATAATGCTTATGCGATGCATGTACGAGTATGCATATATCATATGAATGTTTTATGTTAAATAAGCATGTGAATATGTAATTGGATCGAGGATGTGACAATTCTCCCCCTCTATAAGAATTTTGTCCTCAAAATTCCATACCTGTGTCACTAAACAAATAAGGATACTCTTTCCTCATCTTCTCTTTTGTTTCCCAAATAGCCTATTCTGTAGAATGATTCCTCCATATTACTTTAACCATGGATATCTCACGAGTTCTCAAATTTTTGATCTTGTAATCAATTATAGATATTGGCTCTTCCACATAACTCAAATTATTAGAAATCTCAATGGCTTGATCTTTCAACATATGTGTAGGATTTGAACAGTACCTCTTAAGCATGCTAACATGGAAAACATAATGAATTTGAGAAAATTCTGGAGGTAGTGCCAATTTATATGCAAGTGGTCCCATTTTCTCTATAATCTCATACAACCCAATATACCTCGGACTTAATTTCCTTTTGTTGTCGAATCTAAGTACTCCTTTCCATGGTGAAACCTTTAAGAATACCTTCTCACCAACTTGATATTCCATTTCTCTTCTATGTTGATCAACATAGCTCTTTTGATGATTTTGTACTGCTTTTAACCTACTTTTCACAATATCTATCTTGTCTACTACATTTTGAATAATATATGGCCCTTCTAAAATTGTTGTGCCTTCTTTATTCCAGTATAATGGACTCCTGCACTTTTTTCCATATAAAGGTTTATATGGTGCCATACCAATGCTACTATGAAAATGATTATTATAAGCAAATTCCATCAAAGCAATATACTCATCCCATGCAACTTTGAATTCAAGAACACATGCCCTTAGCTTTTCTTCTAAAGTCCGAATTGTCCTTTCGGATTGTCTGTCAGTTTGAGGATGGAATGTTGTGCTGAAGTTTAACCTTGTGCCCATGGCTGTTTGGAAACTTTCCCAAACAAGAAGTGAATCTCAGATCTCTGTATGAAACAATAGAAATAGCAATACCATGTAACTTCACAATTTCTTCAATATATGTTTTTGCTAAATGCTCAAGTGTACAACCCCATCGAATAGGTAGAAAATGAGCTGACTTTGTAAGACGATCAACTATCACCCAAATTGCATCATTTCCTTCCCGTGTCCTTGGTAATCCCAGTACAAAATCCATAGTAATATATTCCTATTTCCAAACTGGTATAGACAACAAATGTAACATACCTTTCGGTGCATGATGTTCTACATTAACTTCCTGGCAAGTTAAGCATTTAGAGATAAATTCTGCTACGCCTTTCTTCATTCTAGGCAACCAATAATGCGATCATAGTGTATAATAAATTTTTCATTGTACCTGGATGCATAGCATATGTCGCAGTGTGAGTTTCATCTAATATTTCCCTGTGCAAGTCATCTATATCGGGAACACATAGTCGTGTACCCAACATCAACATGTCATTTTGTATCACAAATGGAGTATCAACACCTTGTCACTATGAAAATTATCTCCATCAATTTGACATCCTTGCGTTGTGCTTGCTAGTTTTTGTCTCTCAAAATTGAACGAATTTTCAATGCAGTCGTCAAAACACCTTTTATGTCCGTATGCAATTTGACATTCATACTTCTTAAAGTTATTAAATTTGACAATGAAGATACCTGTAGATGCGCGATATTACTTCTTGATTTTTGGCTCAGTGCATCTGCTACAACATTTGCTTTTCCCGGATGGTATTCAATTGTACAGTCATAATCTTTTAATAGTTTTATCCACCTCCTTTGTTGCATATTTAGTTCCTTTTAACCCATCAAATACTTTATGATCTGTATATATCTAAAATGTCTCACTATATAGATTATGTCGTCGGATCTTCAAGGCAAAAACAATAGCAGCTAACTCCAAATCATGAACAGGATAAAAGATTTCATATGGCCATAATTGTCGTGAAGTATAAGCTATAACCTTTCCATATTACATAAGAGCACAACCAAGCCCTTGATATGAAGCATCACTGTATATAACAAACCCCACGGTACCCGTTGGTATACTTAACACTGGCGATGTAGTCAAATGATGTTTCAATTCATCAAAACTCTTTTGACGAGCATAATTTAACCAAAAAATATTATTATTTGATTTACTCAATGGTGCAATAATAATAAAAAACCCCTCAACGAATTGTCTGTAGTACCCTACCACACCGAGGAAACTTTGAATCTCTGTAACAGTTTTCAGTACCTCTCAATTTAACACTGCCTCTACCTTCTTAGGATCAACATCTATACCTCATCTAGAAACAACATGTCCCAAAATACTGCATGATCTAGCCAGAATTCACATTTACTCAATTTGGCGTGCAACTATTTTTCTCGTAATGTCTGTAACACAGCTTTCAAATGACTCTAGTGCTCCTCTAAACTCTTTAAATATACCAATATATCATTAATAAAAACAATAAAAAATTTATCCATAAAAGGTTGAAATACCTTATTCATCAATGCCATAAATGCAGCCATAGCATTTGTTAAACCAAAGGGCGTAACTGGAAATTCATAATATCCATACCATGCTCGAAAAGTCGTCTTTAGGATGACATATTTAGAGATCTTTTATTGATGGTAACCCGATCGGAGATCTATCTTTGAAAACACATGTACGCCTTGTAATTGACCCTATAAATCATCAATTAACAGCAACGGGTATTTGTTCTAAACTGTCACTTGGTTCAACTTTCGTAGTCTATGCACAATCTAAATGTACCATCCTTCTTTTTCACAAATAATACTGGTGCACCACAGGGAGATACACTAGGCCGTATGTAACCTAATGGTCCCATCAGGTATGGAGGAACAGAAATTGGCATTGTGCCTAGAAATAATGCTACAATAAAATTTGTCTCCCTGTCTGGTGGTAAACCTAGTAAATCATCTGGAAATACATCAGAAAACTCGCAAACTACTGGGATATCTTTGACTTCTTCGTGGGTAGTTGTAGTATCTATGACGTGTGCCAAATATGGTTTTAGTAGGTTCTAGCATTATCCTTAACAACATGAATTCTCCAATCACAACCAATTTCATCCTATTATGCATGGGATCTTTGACAGTGCAAAACTTCTGCAAAAAAAAGTACATTTAGAGTCTTTCCTAATTGGCGATGGACTTTTTAGCAACAAATCAGGTATGTTACGCAACAAATTGGGTTTGTGGTTTTGGGGTTTGGGATTACGGGTTTGGGGTTTAGGGTTAGGGCTCTGGGATTTGGTGTTTAAGGTTTGGGGTTAGCGTTTGATATTGGGGTTTGGAGTTTAGCATTTGGTTTTGGGGTTTTAGGTTTAGGGTTTGGGGTAGATATTGGTTTGGGGTTTCGGTGTAGGCTTTAAGCTTAGGGTTTGGGGTTTAGGGTGTAACACCCTTATATCCTATGACGTATAGCGTAATAATTTAAACCAATAGAAAATAAACACTTAGCATGTATGTACATATCAAACATCATACATAAAGTCATATAAACAAAAATTTTTATTACATACATAGATTAATTCACTATACTACAAAACTTGCACGTATAAAACTAGAAAAATGCAAATGAGGAGGAGGAGGGAGCACATGACATTAGCTGGCCGACCTATGATGCACTGATGTCTATCCTCTAGAAGTTATCTAACACAAAAACTATATCTTCACCTATGACCTGGAAAATGTTTCCGCTTTATATGAGTCGCAACTCAATGAGTATAAACCATTATAGATTAAATGTAGGTAAACACAAATATTAATTATATAATCATATAACTGTAATATGTAAACATGCATATGACTTTGTATTCCATTTTATTTTTGGTGACCAAGCAAGTCAAGTAACACCCCGGGATTCCTGTATATCTGTATAGTTGTCTGGCCAGCACTGTATGAAATTGACCCGGAGGTCCAGATGAATTTGACTTGTAGGTGCAGTATGAATTTGACACGTAGGTCCAGTATAAAATGCAAATACAATAGCCAGATGGTCGCGCTTGTCTTCTTCGCCAACATAAACATAATCGCGCAGGAGAGGCGGCTCGGCTGTCATTGTGGCGATTTTAACAGTGGAGATTAAGGCGTCGTCAGATCTGTCTCGTTAAAGGTCGACGAACAACGAGGAAACGAGGAACAACGAGAGAACAAAGACAAGAGAGAGATAAAAAAAAATATATGTGAGGAGCAGTGACGAAGGCGACGAAGAGATGGAAAAGAGAGAGAACCCGAAAAATAGAAGGAGAAAGAAGGAGGAGTGTCGGCGGCGGTGCTAGGGTTAGACAAAAAAGAGGGAGAGAGCTTGAGGATATATGAGTGGGAGAGGAGAGAGGAAATGAGAGAGGAGAGAGAAAGGAGGGAAAGAGAAAAAAATTAAAAAAAAAAAGATAAAGAAAATTTGACTTTTATATAATTAAATATAATATTTTTTAACTAAAAAATTAAAATAATGGTATTTGTAAAATTGTACCTTAAAAAAGTTGATATTTTTAACAAAGACAAGCTCCATATTTATATTTGTCAAAATCGGCACCAACGTCTCACGTAACTAACCCAAAGATTTTGGTCAGCTGACACTTATCCTGAAAAAGGCCCAAGTCCAGCCAGCCGTTTACACATCACCTGATCACCACCACCACCATCTCTCCACCACACTCTCTCCTCTTCGTCTCTCTCTCTCACCACTCGCAACCTATCATCACACTTCCCCTCTCTTTTTAGTTGCTTACAACCCCAACTCTCTCTCTCCCTCTCTTACACACACGCCATTTGAACACAAAATACTCATGAGATTCTCTTTCTGAATATATATCCACTAACCATGGCTTCAATTTCACCGCCAACACGACCACCTCCTCCTCACGGCCTCTCATTCGCGAACTCCAAATTCCACGCAAAAAGACCTTTCTACCCTTCACAAACCCCGCCATTTCCCTCCTACTCCGTCTCCCCCTCCACCATCTGCCGCTGCAACAGCAACAGCAGCACCAATCCCTCGTCCTCCGATCGTAATAACAGTGGTGGTCAACGGTGGAGATGGGACGCGGCGTTGCAGGGCGCGATAACGAGCGCGATGAAGCGGCTCGGTTGGTATGTGAAGGGAGAAAGGGAGGAAATAAATAGCGTCGATGCAGGTAATTTGCAAGAGGACGAAAAGGATGAGGAAGATGAATGGGATTGGGATAGGTGGAGAAGGCATTTTGAAGAGGTGGATGAGCAGGAGATTCTTGTTTCGGTTTTGAAGGTATCTATAAGAACTAATTTATACACTTCTCTTTGAAAGTAAACAAATATAAGCAATTTTGGCTGTTTATAAGCAATTTTGGCTGTTTAGAGTTTATGCTAGTTTATGTGCAAGAAAGATTTTGGCTTTTTGTGAGCGTCGACTATGTTTTTTTTTTTTATTATTATAAAAAACTCGAAATGGGTTTGTGATTCCGGGGAGTTTTGTCCTCGTTGCTGCCATCTATTTGAAGAATTGAACTTTACTGTGGTGGTGTAAGTGAAAGAAATACGATTGCATAAGTATGACCATTGTTTACTAAAATTTGACAAAAAAAAAAAAAAGAAGAAAAACTAAGAAACTGGTTGTGAACAAAGTGTAAACAGGTGAAATTTTGTAAACCTGGTTAGGTGTTTGCATGGGTTGTTGAAAGAAAATAGAGAATAATACCAATGTGGTTAGGTGTGCAAGTCTTGAGGGGTCCTGTTGTTTGATAAGTTTTCTTTGATAAGGTCTGTATGGATGCTGAAGTTTACCTGTTTCGGTGATGCAGTCACAATTGGGTTATGCTGTACGTAGGGAAGATTATCAGGATGCTGCTAGAATTAAGGTGGCAATTGCAGCTGCAGCTGCAAATGATACTGTTGGCAGAGTGATTTCGCGTCTGAATGTATTGACCTCTGTCTTTCTGCATTTTTTATTCTTTTGGAGGATGATTGAGAGGAGGATGATGTAAAGTGTGCCATTGTTTCTCTAACCCCTTTTATTTGGTTGATCCAGAGAGCAGTAGCAGAGGAGCGTTACCAGGAAGCAGCTTTCTTGCGAGATAATGCTGGTGCTGGATTGGTGAGCTAGCTAAAACTTTCTCCATTTCTGCAATATGTGTTTGCAGTTTCCTTCTTTTGCTTGTTAGCATTCTTTTTCCGGGATAAGATGCTAGTTAACATTGCTGGCTGTTGTGTATTTCTTTTTTTAATAATACATGTGCTTCTCGTTGCCTTACCTCTTGGTTTTGTGGCTTTGTTGTGTTTGTGTTTGCTTGTTTGTTCTTGCCTTTCAGCAGCTGCTGTTAGTGATAGAAGTGCTGTCTTACTTGTGGGTTGAATGGCTTTTACCAAGTATCTTTTTTTTCTGTTTTTATTTGAGTTATTGCTTGGGAATGTTCAAGATGTGTTAAATTATTGATTGTTCGTCATCTTGATCATTAGTGTTATATATCAAGGGTTGTTTATTATGTTTATGTTGTATACTGGAAGTCATATAGCTCAAGTTTCAAAAAACTGTGGGAAGCCGGTGATTGCGTATTATCTCCTAGTCTTCTATCTTTTTCAATTGACTGTTTGAAAAGTTACGGATCCCAGGGTCTTGTTGATTATGAAAACATTACCTGTTGTCTTATTTCACAGTTTCAAAACAGGAAAATAAGTTTTCCAACCTTGTTGCTTTTGCGATTTCTAGTGAATTTCTTGATACTGATTTGCAGGTTGGATGGTGGTCTGGTCTTTCAGAAGATGTTCATGATCCGTATGGTCTAATTATATGCATTACTGCAGAACATGGAAGATATGTAGCAAGGAGTTATAGTCCAAGGTAATAACTCACTTGTTCTTAGAAAGTCACATTTCAACTCTCTGGTAGTCTTTTTGGCATTCCTCTATTGAGAAGATGTACTGGGGATTCATAATTATCATTTC